>PVIY010026422.1:0-35424 GCA_004026745.1 Myrmecophaga tridactyla
GTCTACAACAAGAGGGGAAAGGGGGTAGACATAGAGAAGGATTAAAAGAATCTTTAAGTATGGCTAGGCTCCAGTCCCTGAGAAATATGCCACAAATGTATTTTGTATATGAGAAAAATATGTCTTTTTTAGGGTCCAGAGGGTGGAATGGGCTGGTTCGAATGGATCTATGTACCCTAGAAAAGCCATATTTTAATCCTAATCCGATTTTGTAAGGACAGCCATTTCTTCTAATCCCTATTTAGTACTGTATGTTTGAAACTTTAATTAGATTATCTCTTTGGAGATGTGATTCAGTCAAGAGTGGTTGTTAAATTGGATTAGGTGGGGATGTGTCTCCACCCATTCCAGGTGGGTCTTGATTAGTTTACTGGAATCCTATAAAAGAGGAAACATTTTGGAGAAAGCGGGAGATTCACAGAGAGCAGAGAAGAATGACAGAGCCAAAAGAAAGCCACAGCAGAGAACACCACAGAATGACATAGCCACAAGAAGCAGAGAATCCACCAGCCAGTGACCTCTGGGGATGAAGATGGAAAATACTTCCCCGGGAGCTTCATGAAACAGGAAGCCAGAGAGAACGCTAACAGATGACACTGTATTCACCACATGCCCTTCTCCAGTGAAAGAGAAACTGTGACCATGTTCACCATGTGCCTTTCCACTTGAGAGAGAAACCCTGAACTTCATCGGCCTTCTTGAATCAAGGTATCTTTTCCTAGATGCCTTAGATTGGACATTTCTATAGATTTATTTTAATTGGGACATTTTCTCAGCCTTAAAACTGTAAACTAGCAACTTATTAAATTCCCCTATTTAAAAGCCATTCTGTTTCTGATATATTGCATTCCGGCAGCTAGCAAACTAGAACACATGGCAAAAGGAACTGTGCAGATGTGATTAAGTTAAGGATCTTGAGATGGGGAAATTATATTGAATAGAGTAAGAATGAGAGAGAGCTTTGAAGATGTTTTGAAGATAAAGGAACAGGGCCATGAGCCAAGGAATGAGGGTGGCCTTTACAGGCTGAAAAATGCATGGAAATGGATGCTTCCCTAGAGCTTTTTGAGGAACACAGCCCTGTTGACACCTTGATTTTAACCCAATGAGTCTGACCTCCATAACTATAAGATAATAAATTTCTGTTGATTTAAGCATATCATACATGTTTTAAAATATATGATAATTTGTCATAGCAGCAATAGGAAACTAAGATTCTGACATGTATGTTGCAATAGTCCTGGCATAGTTGTAGTTTCCTGCTCTACTTAACAGAATTGGAACATCAGCAGAGGAGGCTGAGGATCCAATGAATGCTTCTTCCAGATTATCCCAGAAGGTCTGTCCTTCTGGTTTTGACAGTGAGTCTATTTGGGGGATATATGTGCCACTGTATTTAGTCATCACATAATTGGAGGGCACCTACTCTGTGTCTGGTACTATGATAGGTTTTGAGAATATGGAGATGAATCAGACATAATGTGGCCTTTAAAGAGCTCCCAATCTCATACGGAAATCAATTAAATAACCTAGGTGTTTAATTATATTAGTGTGACATTGTGCTAAGATAGAAGCTAGCTCAAGTCTCTGGGGGAGAACAGTGGAGAGACTTATCTGTCAGAGAATTCCCCTGGAGGGAAGGAAAATCTAAGTTGAAACCTACAGTTTAAATGTGGGAAGGGAGGGAGAAAGTGAGGGAAGAGAAAGAGGAATTGCCCCTAAGCATCAAGCAAATTGCAGTTCCTGTGTGAGAAAAATACCTTTCTTAGTTTAAATGGATCATAGTAAAGTATTTCCTGAACAATGGTGGCAGGAGATTGGGAGAGGAGAGCCATGGAGGTACCATCAGAGGAGAAGCAAGGGTTTCAGACCTCATCAGGATTCTTTATTGCAAACAACAGAATAGATTTTGGCTGACTTAAAGAGGAAAAACATTATGGGAAAGATGGATATTAGGATTCAACAGTAAGGTTGGCAAACCAGGATGGGACAAATGAAGTCAGCGGTGAGGGTCCCAGCCAACATAGAAATGGGGTGTTGATACTGGACAGCCAACCACTTCCCCTGCAGCCCAAATTTATAATAAAGGGAGACATTGTGGGTTTCCAGCCAAGTAAGGCCAAGAATGGTAAAGAATGACTGGCTGCAGTCACTCTGAGGGATCCCTCAAGATGAGCTCTTTGGAGATGACTTATGACTGGCATGGCCCCTCAGCCACAGATATCCATTATCTTGACTATCCAGGGTCACCCTACATGAACCTGCTGATCGGAGTGCTGCTTCTCTTGCCACTGGACACTGAAGGTATTTCTCTTACCGCTGTGGTAGTTTACAAACTGCCCCGTTTCTTCATGCCATTTTTACCAGAGATTGAGAGCATTTGATTGTTCTAGTCCAGGTCACATACCCATGACCTAGCCCCATGGCAGAAAGAGCTAGTATCTGGCTTTTTCAGTTTCCTTTGCAGAATCTGGAGCTCTGCCTCCCACCAAGACCAACAATGGGAGTATCTCCAAACATAAGAACTGGTTGTGAATGCTGAATAGCCAATTGTCCCCTTGCTACCCACATATATAGTAGAGTAGAGCATGTGGGTTTCCAGCCATATAAGGACAAAGATGATAGGGAATGTGGGTGGTGGGTATTGGCTGGCACTATTCACTCTAAAGGGTCCTTCAGTGTAAGTTGTACAGGGATGACTGGGACTGACAGGACCCCTCAACACAGGTATCTATCTATTCTGCCCACCCATGGGGGAGGGTTTAGGCTGAATTTGGCCACCAGGATTCCAAATAACCCCCCATCCACTAGCAGGTACACCCATTTTCAGTGTGACTCAGCCAACATATACATTGGCAGAGTTTGGAAAGTGGAAACAGTCGGGATCAAGGAACGAAGTACCGTGGTTCCTCTGATTCTAGCCGTCTGTGGCACCACCCAGAATTGGCTATACTGGGGCACACCATGTCAACAGAATTCTTTGGCATGTGACTTGATCTTCTTCTCTCTTAGGCAGAGATGTCAGACCTGCTCTGCTAGACATGTTTTGCTAGGCAATACCATCAAATAACACCGAGGTTAACCAAAACCTCTGTGTAATTCTCCTAGATGTTTTGGAGTTGTACAATATAGAAGAGAATTTAAGAGAATGGACTTTAGAATCAGTCAGATTTGGGTTTGAATCCCTGCTCTGCCATTGATTAGCTGTGTTATCTTGGGCATGTTTCCTAACCTCTCTGATCCTCACTTTATGCATATGTAGAGTGAGGATAATAACAATATTTACCTTGGAGAATTTTTGTGAGGACCGAATAAAATAATAATACAGGTAAAGTGCTTAGCATAGTGCTCGACATATAGTAAACAATTGTTCGGCATTATTTTCATTAACAATGTTTTCTTTTTTTTTTTTTACTTATTAAGTAAATCATAAAATACTTCCTTTCTAGTTCCCTTCCCATTTCAATCATCCCTCCTAGGCATTCATAAAGAGTTGAAGCTGCTTAAGCTAAAAGGGGCAGTTTAACTATGTTACTTTATTTTTCTTTCTACAGGAAAACAGGGGGAAGAGCTGAGAATGCCTTAGTTTTAACCAGCATAGGGTGAGCACTTTTGCCTCTCAGCCAACTGAGGGAAGCAGGAGGTTGGCACCTGCTTCAGAGATCTTTGTTTTTCTCGGTCACTGCCATGTTCACTAAGCCCAAGATAGAAGGCAGCTGCCAGCTTATTCATGTTGCTATGGTAACAGAGTTCCTGTGGAATCAGTTGTTAATAGAAACAGTGCCTGGTGCATGTTAAAAACCATATAATAATTTTCCGCTATTATTACTTTCAAGTCCAAGGACTTTAGTACGGCACTCAGGGACCTTCAGGATGGGGCCCACTTGTCTATCTCCTTAGCTCTCACCACCCCTCTTCAGTATATGCACATGCTCTCCCTATACGCTACCCAAACTGTGATATTTATGATTCGTAGAGCCCACCTGCCTTTCATGCTTCCATGCCTTTGCTCCAGGTGAACATTCACTTAGATTTCAAAACTCACCTCAAGTGGCCATTTCCTCTACAAGGCACTGCCTCACTTGTGCTACTGTTCACTGTAGAGATGGCTGTCAACATATCTAGACCATCCTTTTATGTGCTGTTTTAGTTTGCCAGGTTGCTATGACAAATACCACACAATGAGTTGTTTTAACAACAGGAATTTATTAGCTCATGGTTTAGAAGGCTAGAAGTCAAAAATCAAAGCTTCAGAAAGGTCATGCTTTCTCCCCAAATTCTGTAGTGTTCTGGTGGTGGCTTGCCGCAATACTTAGATTTCCCTGGCTTGCATCTCTGCCTCCTGTCACATGGTGAGCTCTCTCTCCTTGTGTCTGCTCTTTCAGTTTTCTGCTGACCTCCACTCCTGGCTCCTCTCTGACTCACTGCTTCTGATTTCTTCAGTTTATAAAAGACTACAATAATGCAGATTAAGGCCCACCCTGATTCAGTTGAGTTATACTACACCTTCACTAAAAATAACATCTTCAAAGGGTCCTGTTTACAAATGAGTTCACACCCACGGGAATGCAGATTAAGTTAAAACATCCTTTTGTTAGAGTACATAAGTCAATCTACTGAACCTGTCTTTATGTACATATCTGTCCGTCTACTAAATTATGAGTCCCTCAAGGGCCAGGTCATAATTCATTACCGTATTACAGTATTTAAACAGTGTTTGGCACATATGAGGCCCTCAATACATGCTTGGTAATATGGATAAATGAACAAATGGACAAATGAATCAAGGAAAGAATGCATGCCTTGGATGTGGCTGAACATATTGCTAAGATCACTGAATGGAAACTGGGGGCAGCCTTTGACAGAGAAGCTCAGTGGACTTGGTGTTCCATAGTGAGGATTTTCTACGCGCTGAATGGGCTTGCTTCTGTCTGGATCAGAAGAGAGCGCCTTACACTCCTTCATGGTGATGCCCAGCTGTCAGACATTCAGGCTTCTAGCAGTTGTTGTGCCTGAACAGGCTGGGATACACCTCACTCCACCATCAAAACAACAGCCAATAGCTTCCAAGGCACTGGTTACCACCAATTTGCTTAAACATCATTTATCCTGGAATGTGTTAAGTGACTGAGGATCACGTGATTGGTGTCATCATTGACATTGCTCAATGGCAGTGTTTTTCTTGAATGAGCTCTTGAAGGCAAAGTGCAATTTTTCTTATACTCAAAACTAATCTGGTTTGGGTCTACAGGTTCCTTATTAGATTGGCCCAAAGCAATAGGTACATTCATATTGTGGATACATGTTCTGTGCCTACAGGTTCCTTATTAGATTGGCCCAAAGCAATAGGTACATTCATATTGTGGATATATGTTCTGTGCCATTTGAAGATTGCATCAGTCAGGAAACAAATGACATACTCTAAGCGTTTAGTTAAAAATCACTAATGACGATGCTATTCACAGAACTATAGGCAGGGTTAAGGAAACATCAACATGAATCCATAACTATGGGAAGCCCTTCAATTTCTAAACCTGAAGGGACAGCTGGAAGGAAAGGAGTTACCAGAACTTGGAGAGAGCCTGGACCCATGGAAGATGGGCTGCCAGGCAGGATCTGTGCCCAATGGTGAATGCAGTCATTGCCAGGGTCAAGAGAGAGAGAGGAATAAAGGTGGAGTCCCACCTTTCAATCTTATTCCTGTACTGCCCATTGGCCATACTCCAGCAAAAACAAGGGAGACCAAGATTTATGATCTGTGATCAGACTCCCAGGACATGGAGCTGGGTAGAAAAGGGTGGAGTAGATGTGGAGAAGGGACACTTGAGTAGAATTGTTGAGATTTAGCAAATAAAAATACGGGACATCCAGCTAAACTTGAAATTCAGATAAACAACAAATAATTTGTTTAGTATAATTATATCCCAGCAATATGTGGTATATATTTATCATAAAAAAATATTTGTTACTTACCTGATATTTAAATTTAACTCAGTGTCCTGTATTTTAGCTGGTAACCCTAATTAGAGAATGACCAGCACAGAGGTGTTCTCAGTATTTTGGTTTGTGACTAAACTATATTACTTTAAATAAATATACATAGCTCTGTGTGTATCTCAGCAAGTGTAGAGTTTCATTTTTCTGTATATCAGAAGATATGAGCTCTGACTTCCATCCCCAGATACATTCATTGGATCACTTGAGGTGAATGGCAGCTTCTCAGAAGGAACTTGCTAGATTTCAGTGGCTATGGGAAGTCTGCCACATGTGTGGCATTTCAAACAAGTAGTGAATAAGTGGCAGTCTTGATCAGTTTATCAAACGGAATAATGTTTGTTCTTTGAAAAGCATTCAATGATTGTAAAGAATAAAGAAAGCTGTGCAGATAGGTGAATATAAAAGACACTTTGATTAATTTTGATATGACTCAGAATTGACACATAGTACTCTAGTGAGACATCATTTGTGTTTAATGAGCTGTGTTTCCCTTTGCTGAATTAGTTTTAAAATTAGAACTAACTTAATTCTTGAATATCTAAGTAGTCATGCTTAAAACTGAAGGGCAGTGGTGAGTCATGGGAAGGAGCAGAACTGTGTGATTAGTCCGGTGGGATAATTTCACTTGACTGCATCATAAGGTAGAGTGGGAGTGGCCAATCATGTGTAATTCATGCATAAGTGCTTGCCAGGTCCAGGCAGTGTGCTAGATGCCTGGGATGTAGAGGAGAATCAGGCTCAGTTTCTTTCCTTGGAAAGCTTGCTATATACTGTGGGAAAATGGCATTGGCTAAGCTAGCCAGCTGCTTTACAAGTATTCATTTAATCTGCACAACAATCCTGTTGGTAGGAACCAAGATGTCCTATTTTTTAAATGAGAAAACCTAGGCTAAGAGAGGTTAAGTGACTTGCCCTAGCTCACACAGCCATAAGTGGTAAGGCCAGGACCTAAACATATACACAAATAACAATAGCATTTACAACTGTGTTTTCCTAGCAATACAACATTCTTTTGATCAAAGAAGGGAGTGATCCCTTTCATTGGGTTTGATCAAAGGATGGTTCCATGGAGGAGGAAGTATTACAGCTGGGTCTACCCAGGCAAAGAACATAATTAATACAACCATGGAAGCAATGTGGTCCAAAGAACAGAGATTAGCAGAGAATTGCAAGCAGACCAGTTTTGATTTTAGCATGGCAGTCACGCAGAATGGGAAGAGGGGCTCAAGAGAAAGCTGGCAAGGTCTATTGGGGCCTGTGTTTATAAGGCTTTGAATGCCATAGAGAGGACTTTGGGTTTTATTTGGTAGGCATGAGAAAGTTATTGTAACTTTTTGAGCAGGATACTAATATGATAAGAATGTTGCTTTAAGAATCACATAGGATGAACTGAAGAGAGAACCTAACATAGGTACGAGGACCAGGAAGAAATCCATTGCAATAGAACTAATAAGAGGGCTGGCAGTAAGAAAGACAAAGTGTTTTATGCTGGAAGAAAACATAGAAGAAGTTATTCTACAAAACAAATAATTGGAATGAATGAAAAAGAGAGTTGTCTTCATTGATGCACATTATGCCAAGAAGCAGAGAGCTGCTGGGTGGGTAGAGATTGCTCTATATCAGTGATCCATAAGTACAAGGCTGAGACGCCATTTGAATCTATTTCTATTTTCTGCAATAGTACTTCCCAAAGTGAGTGTCACAGAACTATCGTCCTATGCATAATTCAAACACATAGGTTTCTGAGGTCAAATAAGTGTGGAAAATGCTGTTCATTCTAGCCCCTTCTTGAACGGTCATTATACACGTCAGCTCTGAGAATTCCTGCAGCTAGGAAACATGTTTAACGTTTCTTAGCTGATAACTCTTTTTAATTTGGAAATCTAGTAACACCTGGCAGAAGTTGTGTCTTATGAAATCCATATCAGTGTTATTTTCATCTGCAATGCATTCCCCCTGCTGAACTCTAGAGAGCAGTACCTTCTTTCAAACTCAGTCCAAATAAAACTGAATTCCAGTGTTTGCTGGATATCTGCCATCAATGACCTGTACTGCAGCAAATATTGATCCTGATGTTGACAGGTTGTGTCAAATAAAATTTAAAAACCAAGGATGATGGTGTTGTAGCAAAGGTAGCTGTCGGTCATCAGTTTGTGAGCCCAAGTCCCAGAAATCGTCCATTGCTTCTCCCTTAAAATTGTTTTAATCAGTTATTTATTCACCTGAACAAACTTTCGTGATTTTCAGAATGTTCTCCAGACCCCAGCAGCCTTAGTGATTGTGGGAAATTGTACCTGAGCAATTTCAATGGGTCTTTACCTAGTAACAAAACCCAAACTATCCAGTTAATTTTGTCATTCCCTTGCTCAAAATCCTCCCCAGATCCCCATTCCCAAAGAAGCAAAATTCAAAGTTACTTGCATAGCCTTCATGGCTTTCCATGTTTTTGTACTAGCACACATACACACTCATGCATGTGTGTGCAAGCACATGTACACACACACACACAACCATTATTTATCATTTGTCAAAAAGTTCTGCTCTTCTTGCTTTTTTGTGTGTAACTGTTCTGACTGAAATGCCTTTCCCTTGCCTATTAAAAGCTCAACTATTCCCAAAAGTTCATATCAAATGCATCCTCCTCCTCAAAGCTTCCCCAGATACTTCCAGTTGGAATTATTCCTAATGCGCTATTTGTACTAGAATTGGAAGTGGGCTCTCTGATGCAAGGTTCAGGAGGGAGTTCATGTCACCACCATAAATATGACTGATGAAACCACAGCCTGTATTTTTGTGGCCACTCTAAGTGTGGCATTGGTTTGAGGATCCCTGGATTGCCAGGGAGGCACATAAGACCTGCCAACAACAAGTTAACCAAGAAAAGAAGGGAGACATTTCTAATTATTTCAGAGGTTTCTGGCTTAAGTGAGTGAGTCCCCAGCATGAAAGCCCTTACCTTGTTTCTGTAGTTGCATGGGTATCATTACACTGCCAGCATTTCAAGGGAAGGGTGAGGAATTGTCTTCTGAACATCTGGCCTTATGGACTTGGCCCTTCATCTCTCTTCTTATCTATGGAACTTCTGACCACAGTTCAATAATAATCGCGCCAATGGATCAGACACTGTACACATAACACCTTGACAAATTCTCATAGCAATCCTAAGGCATTAGTATTGTTATTGCATTCATTTTACAGATGAAGGAGTGCAGCTCAGAGTGGCAAAGGGCTCTTACACTTTTATCAGAGAAAAGCAGAAAAAGTGAGCCAAGTCACTTTTGGTCTGAATTATCTGGACTTTTTCACACTCAGCTGATCATTATTATTAACAGTTAGAATGTAGGAGTGTCTACTGCATTCCAGGCATTCTTACAAATGTTACTTTATTGAATCTACATAATAATCCTTTGATGTCGCTACATTTTGAAGATGAGAAATATGAGGCTCAAAGAAGGACTGGACCTAGTCCAAGGTCACATAAAAGGTAAGTAGCATGGCCAGGATACAAATTCAAGTCTGTGTGACTCCAGGCCTCCCACTCTTATCCATTATACTACACAGGTTCCTCTTGTAATGCAGCCCAAGAGCAGCTGTCTGAAGGGTTCATACACTGTTGGTAGAATCTCATGGGATATATTATACAGAATAACTCCTTGTTAGTGACTCCATCTCAAACCTTGCTGGTGCTCCTACCAGCCCTCCCCATTTTCCCCTTGGACCAGCTGACCCCTCTTGTTATTCCATCTACTGGGTCATTCTGAGCTTCCTTGCTATTACAGCCTATGTTTTCCCTCATTTAGTCCAGAGACATAGCCATTTCTCTAATTTCTTTAATATCATTAGTGTTTGGGAAAACAAATCACTTTCCCAAGTTTTTCACCAATTTCCCTGACAGTATGATGGTGCTGTCCACTTCACTTCCCTGAACCTGCCTCATCACTGGGAATATAGCTCTCTGGTCAGCTTTCTTTAGCTGCCCTTAATGGAAAAGTCCTTTGAGGCAGGACAGCCTTTTTACCTTAGATGATCTCTAAACCCAAAGCTCTTTCTTAGGCATATCTGTACTTTACTCCTGTCTCATGGAACTTTTTTTCTTTTTTACTTTTTATTGTTATAGATATAGCACAAAATTTCCCATTTTAAACACATTCTAGTGTGCAATTCAGTAGTATTAACTGTGCTTTTTTGTATGAATTATATATTTAATATTGTGTTGCCATCACTAATATCTATTACCTCTATTTTTCATCTCCTTAAACAGAAACTACTCACCCCTATTCCCAACACCCTCCTGGCCCTGGGTAATCTATAAACCACCATCTGTCTCTATGAAGTTTGTTTCTTCCAGATATTTCATTTAAGTAAGAACATACAATATTTGGCTTTTGCTGTCTGGCTTATTTTACTTAATGTGATGTCTTCAAGGTTCAATTATGTTGTGGTATATATCAGAATTTCATTTTTACAGTTGAATAATATTCCATTGTATGTATATACCACATTTTGTTTATCCATTCATCTGCTGATGGAACTTGGGTTACTTCCATCTTTTGGCTATTGTGAATAATGTTACTATAAACATTGGTATACACCTATCTGTTTGTGTCCATGCTTTCAGTTATTTGGGGTATATACCAAGAAGTAGGATTGCCAGGTCATATTCTATTTTCAATTTACTGAGGAACCACCAAAGTGTTTTCCATAGTGGCTGCACTGTTATCATACAATACAACCAGCAATGTATAAGCGTTCTTATTTCTCCACATCCTTGTCTACACTTACTATTTTCTGTTTTATAATAACGATTCTATTGGGTGTGAACTGGTATTTCATTGTGGTTTTGATTTGTATTTCCCTGATGACCAATGGTGTCAAACACGTTTTCACGTGATTATTAGCCATTTGCACATCTTCTCTAGAGAAATTTTTATTCAAGCTCTTTGCCCATTTTCAATTGGATTTTTTTGTCTTTTTGTTGTTGAGTGGTAACAGTTCTTTATATATGCTTGGGCCTTATTTTTTTTGCTTGATAAATATTAACAGGTTCCAGTGAGGAGGGCCAGGCTTAAGCTCCAGCTCAACCACCAATTTGGTGTTTGGCCCTGGAAATTTACTGCCCCTTTTGGGCCTCATTGTCTTTATCTGTATAAGGTACTGATTGCTAAGATTCTTTGTAGCTACCATATTTTACATCTCAAATTTCTTGTCAAAGGACAGCACTGCATGAAGGCAGTCTGAAGATCTTCTGCATTTTCATTTGACTGCCTTGGAAGAGGATTTTATTACAGAAATATAAACTCTTCAACTGACCTTCCACCCACTGCCCATGTCCTTCAAATGTGTACCACAGAAGGAAGAAAGAATTCTCTCCATTTAAAATATAAATGGCCCAACTGCTTGGGATTGTCCAAAGTTAAAATGGTACACTCATTGAGAGTTTCAATCAAACCACTTACAGAATAGCTATAGAAACCACTGTTTAAAATCCAAAATCAGTTCATAAACATGAGTGGGTTATGAGGATAATGGGATTGAATACTTGAAAAGAGGATTCTCCCGGAAAATCCAGGATGCATGGTCTCCTTTCTGTATGGGGCGGAAATGGAGAATTCCGACTGTGAGGTATGAACTGTACAACCAGATCCTAGGCCAGTTGAAAGCTTTTTTACAGGGGTACTGCTGCAGCTGCTGCTGCCGTTGCCTCCTGTCACCTTCTGACACCCCAAAGGAAGAACGTATCTTTGGTTTGGCCTAGTGGGAGAATTAGGAAGGAATGATGGTATTTTTCATTCTATCTACATTTAGCATACCCACCTAAGGGAAAGTTAGGCACTTTAAACAACACCTTGGCATTGACAAACAGTGAAGTTAACGAAGCTCTGACATATCTGGAGCATACTCTCTGACCAAAACAAAGGGTTCTGGCTCAGAAGGAGGTCCCCTAAGGCAAATGAAAAAGCAGTTCCCAAATGTATTGCAAAACCCAGAGGAAGAAAGGGAGATGGGGGTGAGATGGAGGATTAGGTTGTTTACTTGGAATTTGATTGTTCACACTAAATCCAGCAACCCCTGTGGTCTTGAGCTTGCTTTGAAAACACAACTTCACTAAAACGATCAGGATTTGATGGGAACTTTCACACTTGAACATTTGCCTGGCTCTTCAGAGAACTGCTGAAATCAGTGGGAGGTTCTCCAGCACCTCTGTGATTGCAATCACAACCAAGCCCAGGCGCTACAGTCGTGCAGTGTAACATACTGCTGGAGACAAATCTTCACAACAAAGGGCAGCCAAAACACTTCTCCTTGTCCAGAGATAAATCTTTCTAAAACATTTACAAGTTCAGGTATTTAAACTTGATTTGGTTAGAATCTAAGAAACCCAAGCACTTCAGGCCCATGCTAGTGCATTAAGCTTAGAATTTATACAGAAATCAAAGTGGTTGTGGGACGAATTTAAAATTAGTTGTTTATTGAATTCTACATGAACAGTGGTTGTTCAAATCCTTATTTAGAAAGAACTTGATCTTTGCTCTGATAGAGGGGGGGATAAAAACAAATGACAAAAATCCTGCTTATTTAATAGCTCTGTGCTGTCTTCTGCGATTGAAAAACACAAGTGATACAATTGGTAGGCCCCTTAAAGATAATCTCAGTTAATCCTTTCATTTTATAGACAGGGCAACAGATGCAAAGGACTTGCTCAATGTTCTACAGCTAGTCAGTGGCAGAATTGGGAGCTATACCCAGGTCTTCTGACCCCTTATGCTGAAGTCTTTTGACTTCATCCCTTTGACTCATCTGTACATAGCACATACATGAAAACCAGAACCTGGTTAGATAGATATTGGTGAGGTGGAATTGATTATCATTCCCGAAGAGTCTTGGGACTGGATTGTCTTAATAATTGTATGTTTCTAGGCTTCCAGTGTTACCAGACAAAGGCCATGGATTCGTTTGCCCAATATGCGCAATAACCAATTCCTGAAAAACTGGTGTTTCAAAGAGAGAAGCAGTTTACTACTAGGCACATAGTAGGAGAGAAGATGGCCTAGTGGCAGAAAATCTGACTCCCCAAGTTTAGGGGTTCAAGGTTTTAAGGATTTTAAAAAGGGAAGAGGGGGTCATTTTGGGTAGCAAGTTCAAAGCAGAAAAGGAGACAGTATTCTATCATTATCATTTCAGTAGGAGAACATAAATTGAAAGGAGGGGAGACAGAGCTATCATTTCAATACAAAAGGTATAAGCTGAAAGGAAGGGAGACAAGTTATCTTTCAATAGCAGAGTCTAGCTGATGTGATTTAGAAATATCTGGAGCTGAAGCTAGCTAATGGCTGTCTTAAAATTCTTCAGTAGCATTAAGGCCTTTGCCCTACAAGAAAATGAAAAGATAAAGGGAGTAACAACTTTTACAGTCACAAAGGCACAAGATAAGGGCTTTTACAATCATTTCAGATATCAGTGCAGCTGAATTATAGTTTAGGGATTTCAAGTATTCCCTGTTTACTCCAATATACCAGAAAGCAAAAAGAAATATGATTCCATAATCAAAATCATCCCTTAAATCCTAATTTCTCAGTTATACCAACTCCTACCGAAGTTGTGTCTCACACTTTCACCTGCACAAAATTTCTTCTCCTTGACTGGCTGCAGAAGCTCAGTTCCCTCTTCTTGATCACCTTGTTATCTAAATACACTCTTATAATCACTATTACCCTGTCCCCCTTCTTTGATATACATATAAAGTAGGGGTTAGATGTGAGCCCAAAGAACACATTCATAGCCATCTTGAGGTCAGCAAGTCTTCTTGCTTTGAACATCATGACAAATTTCTCTGAACAATGCTTTCCCTGTTTCATTCTGTGATTTAATATTCAGTTTCTGAGTTTATGAAGAAGTAAAGGGCTTGTTGCATTTCTCAGGAACATTTTAAAGTCCAACCCCTTGAAAATATAAGCAAGAATCTTTTTCCTTTGTCTTGAAAGCTAAAGCAAAACAAAATAGAATGATACATAGTGATATTTAAGATAAGTTGCAAAAATAAACTGCGTCAAATATAGATCAGTAGAAAGCAAACAGATTAATCAAAGGGATTTCTGTGTGCCTGTGGTTATTGTTCAACTAAAAATAGATCCCTTAGAAGAAGAAAACAAAATATATAGAAACCACAATGAGCTGTTTCAGTTTCCATCAAAGCTTGAAGGTAATGGCCAAATTGAATTGTGACCTTACTTGTTTAAAAGAGAAAACATGTACTTATAGGCTGCATGAAGTGGAAATAACTAATATTATTGAGCACCTACTAAGTGGCCGATGCTACGTGCTTAGAAAATTTTATCCTCTTTATTCTTCTTGATAACTCTAAAGTGAAGGTAGTGTTTTCTCTATTTCTCATATGAGAAAACTAAGGCTCATGCTGAAAGGTAGAGTGATTCTCTTAGTGTCACACAGCTAGGAAGAACAAAGCTTATACTTAAGTACTCATACTGAGGACATTAACTCTTTCTAAAAGCAAGTATCTAGTCATAAAGAGAAATTGTAATTGGTCCACCACGCTAAGTGATTCCTGATGGAAATAATAATCCTAGAAGAGTAAAAAGGGTTTCTGTTTTAAGAGTACTTATAAAAACTTATCTTATGGGACCAAAGTTTGTAATCCAAAGCCACAATTGGGAATGAAGTCACTGCAATTAATTTTAGGTCTGAATGAAAGAAAGGAATGACCATAGCCAACCACTATGCCTTTCTGGAGACTATGTCCATTTGGGTGAAGTCATTGAGTGCTCACCCTATTTTAATATATACAACACAACAAACCTATGTTGTACTCACGTGTTTAGATGAGCATAGGCTACAGTGTTTGGTTGTTATCCTGTCTTTAAGCAGAAATCCCAGATAATATATACTTTTTTTTTTCAGAAGCTCAGTTACACTCAGAGTAGCAGGAAACTGTTTGGCATAAATATTTAATGCAAGTTTATTGATTTTTTTTCAAACTGGAGAATGCTATCATAAGCACTTTCAAACCACGTGTGTTTCATAGAATGTTTATGATCCCAGTGATTCCAGAGAAAAGTTCAGACTATTGCAAGAAATATTTCTTTGGGGATAGTTTTAAAAAAGCAAAATAATATGTGGATAACCAAATTCCCTTTCATCAGGGATAGATGAAATCAGTTCTCTCTTGAGAAGTGGTACTCATGGCTCCTAAAGCCATTAACCAGAAGGAAATGGGGTCAGGTTGGGGAACAACAAATCTAATAGTCCCTATCCTCAGCTCCATCACTATGAACCACTTCTCATTCAGGCAGAATGAAATGTGTTTTAGATACAGCTAAAGCCTCACATCATATCTAGGTTAGATGTGGTCCTTAAGCACTCTCTAAGAATGAGGATATTTGAGCTTCTACTATGGCTCCTCTCAGGACCAACTCAGATCCTACTGATGTGTTCAGTGCATAGTTCTGCCACTAGAGTAGGGCTAAAATCAAAGTGGACTTAGGGGTCAGAAGGCAGGGCATTTAAGCATGATCATACTGGTAAGCTGGCAGGTCTGCAAGGGGCACAGGTTCTATGAGGCAGCCAAGATATTACACTCTGAAACCTCTATGGGCAACTTCTATTGCCTTGTCTTGGATAACAATGTGCATGTGTGTTACACACAGACACAGACACAGACAATTCTCTTCCACTCCTATTCTCTTCCTTCAGCTCAGGTCACCAGAAGCCCAGCTGGGTTGTCCTCAGTCATTTTCACATTACAAGCTGCAGTTTATATTCCTATTGTTTCACATGTCCCAATAATGTCATTTTGAGAATTTTCTCCTCAACTTTACTAAATCTAGTCCAGGAAAATGTGATTGCATTTAACTGTCATTGTCTCTTTAGTCCCTCTTTTTTTTAAAATAGTGGAAACATATACAATATTAACTTTCCCATCTTAACTACTTCCAATTACACAATTCAGAATGATGAATCACATTCACAACGTTGTACTACTCTCATCACCATCCATTATCATAATTTTCCTATCACCCCAAAGAAAAACCCTATACCCATTATGCATTAACTCTTCATTCTTCTCCCCCGTAACTTGTATTCTACTTTCTGTCTCTATGAATTTGCATATTCTATCTATTTCATATAAGTGGAATCATACAATATTTGCTTCTTTGTGTCTGACGTATTTCATTCAACATGATGTCCTCAAGGTTCATCCATGCAGTAGCATGTATTAGAACTTCGTCCCTTTTCAGGGTCGAATAATGTTTCATTGTATGCATATACCACTTTTTGTTTATCCTTTCATCTGCCAATGAAAATTTGGGTAGCTGCCACCTTTTGGCGATCATGAATAAGGCTGCTATGAATGTTGATGCAAAACATCTGTACAAGTCCCTTTCAATTATTTTTAGTACATACCTAGAAGTAGTATTGTGAGGTCATATGGTAGTTCTATGTTGAACTTTGTGAAAAACTGTCATGCATTTTTCCACAGTAGCTGGACCATTTTACATTCCCACCAACAATATACTAAGGTTCCTATTTCTCTGCATCTTGTTAGTTTCCATTTTTTAATAGTAAGCCATTCTAGTGGGTATGAGATGGTATATCACGTTGGTTTTGATTTGCATTTCTCTGATGGCTAACGATGTTAAACATCTTTTCATGTGCTGTTGGCCATTTATATACCTTCTTTGAAGATATGTCTATTCAAGTGCTTTACCTATTTTTAATTAGATTGTTTGTCTTTGGTTATTAAATTGTAGGTGATATTTGTATATTCTGGATGTTAAACCCTAATTAGATATTTTGTTTCCAAATATTGTCTCACTTTCTAATGGTTGTCTTATCATTTTTTTGATAATGTCCTTTGATGGATGAAAGTTTTTATTTTTGATGCACTCCTGTTCATCTATATTATCTTTTTTTGTTCATACTTGTGTTGTAAAGTCTAAGACTCTATTGCCTAATAGAAGATTCTGAAGATATTTCCCCATGTTTTCTTATAAGAGTTTTATACTTTTAGCTCTTATATTTAGGTTGCTGATACATTTGAATTAATCTTTGTTTATAGTGTGAGGTAGGAGTCTACTTTCATTCTTTTACATGTGGATATCCAGTTTTCCCAGCATCATTTGTTGAAGAGACTATTCTTTTCCCATTGTGTGAACTAGGCATATTTGTCAAAATTGGTTGTCCATAGATGTGTGGGATTATTTTGGCATTCTCAATTCTATTACATTAGTTTATTTCTCTGTCCTTGTGAGTACCACACCATTTTGATTATTGCAATTTTGTAATAAGTTTTCAAATAAGGAAGTGTAAGTCCCCCAAATTTGTTTTTTTCAAGATGTTTTTAGCTATTCAGGGTCCCTCACCCTTCCATATGAATGTGATGATTAGCTTTTCCATTTTTGCAAAGAAGGCTATTGGAATTTTTATTGGAATTGTGTTAAATCTATACATCACTTTGAGAACTATTGTCATCTTAATGATATTAAAGCTTTCAATCCATGAGCATGGAAATATTTTTCCATATATTTAGGTCTTCTTTTATTTCTGTAAGGAATAATTTGTAGTTTTCTGTTTACACGTCTTTTACATTTTTGGCTAAATTTATTCTTAGATATTTGATTCTTTTAGTTGCTATTGTTAATGGAACTTTTTCTTGATTTTTTTGGTAATGTTTATTGCTGCTGTATAGAAACACCACTGACTTTTGTGTATTGTATCCTGACATTTGTTGAATTCATTTATCAGCTAGAGTAACTTTTTTGTGGACTTTTCAGGATTTTCTATATATGGTGTGATGGTTAGGGTCATCTGTCAACTTGGCCAGGTTTAGTATCTAGTGGTTTGGTCAGCAAGCACTGGCCTGATTCTTACTATGAGGACATTTTGTGGACTTAAATTATTAGTAAATTTATTGCATCTATCGCTGATTGCATCTACAATCACCTGAAGAGATTGCCTTCAACAATGAGAGAAGTCTCGTCCAATCAGCTGAATGCTTTAAAAGGAGAAGCAATGATTTCAACAGTCAGAAGAAAGAATTTGCACTCTATCTCAGCCAACCAGATTCTCTTGGGGAATTCATTGAAAATCTTCATTAGGGTTCCTAGCTTGCAGCCTGCCATATAGAATTTGGACTTGGAATTTGGACAGTCATGTGAGACATTCCTATAAAAATCTCATAATTCTTACAAATGTCTCCTGTTGGTTCTGTTTCCCTAGAGAACCCAGGGAATAATATATATAGGATCATGTCATCTATGTATAAAGACAGTTTTACTTCTTCCTTTCCAACATGGTGTTGAATAGCAGTAGTGATAGCAGGAAGCTTTGTTTTGTTCCTGATCTTGGAGGGGGGAGTATTTCAGTCTTTCACCATCTAGTAGGCTGTAAGCTGTGAGCTTTTTCAGATATGCCCATATAAATGTTGAGGAAAATCCTTTCTGTTTCAGTTTCTTAGGCTGCTTAAAGCAAATACTATGAAATGATTTGGTTTCAACAATACAAACTTATTAGAGTACAGTTTTGAGGTCAAGAAAATGTTCAAATCATGGCATCATCAAAGTGATGCTTTCTTCCTAAAGAGTGGCTGCCAGCAATCCTTGACTCCTCTGCCACATGGCAAGGCACATGGCAAGGCACATGGCAGCATCTGCTGGTCTCTCCCTTCTCTTCCATGCTTTGTTGATTTCAGCTGCTTGATTCTATGGCTTTTCTTTCTCTCTCTTTATCTGTATTCATTGTATTTATAAAGGACTCCAGCAATAGGATAAAGACCCATCCTGAATGAGGTGAGTCATACCTTAGCTGAAGTAGCCTCATCAAAAGATCCTGCTTACAAAAAATTTACACCCATAAGAAAGGGTTATATTTAAGAACATGCTGTTCTGGGATACATACAGCTTCAAACAACCACATTGCATTTCCTATTTTTCTGAGTGCTTTTACTAAGAAAGAGTGCTGGATTTGGTCAAATGCTTTTCTGTGTCAATTGAAAGGACTATGTGCTGTTTTTCTTTAATGTGATATACTATAACAATTGATTCTCTTATGTTGAACCACCCTTGCATTCCTGTGATGAATCTCATTTGATCATAGCATATAATCCTTTAAAAGTGCAATTGGATTCAGTTTGCTACTATTTTGTTGAGAAATTTCACATCTATATTCATAAGAAATATTGATCTGTACCTTTCGTTTTTTGTATCTTTTTCTGGTTTTGGTATTAAGATGATGCTGGCCTCATAGAATGAATTAGGAAGTGTTGGATCTTCAATTTTTACAAGAAGTTTGAGAAGGATTGGTGTTAATTCTTCTTTGAAGGTTTGGTAAACTTCACTAGTGAAGCCATCTAGTCTTTGATTTTTCTTTGTTGGGAGGTTTTTGATGACTGATTCAAACTCTTTATTTCTAATTGTTTTGTTGATATCTGTTTCTTCTAAATTCAGTATAGGTGGGTCATATGTTTCTAAGAGTTTATCAATTTCATCTAGGTATTCTAATATGTTGGCAAACTGTTGTTCATAGTGTGGTAGTTAGATTCAGTTGTCAACTTGGCCAGGTGAAGTTACCTAGTTTTGTTGCTGTGGACATGAGCCAATGGTACGTGAACCTCATCTGTTGCTGATAACATCTGCAGTTGGCTAGGAGGAGTGCCTGCTGCAATGAATGACATTTGACTTAATTGGCTGGTCCTTAAATGAGAGAGTGCAAAGTAGCACAGCCCAAGCAGCTCGGCATTCCTCATCTCAGCACTCGCAGCTCAGCCCAGGCCTTTGGAGATGCAGAAAGGAATCACCCCAGGGAAAGTTGTAGGAAACCAGAGGCTTGGAGAGAAGGCCAGCAGAGATTACCCTGAACCTTCCCACGTAAGAAAGAACCTCAGATGAAAGTTAGCTGCCTTTCCTCTGAAGAACTAATGAAATAAATCCCCTTTTATTAAAAGCAATCCATCTCTGATGTGTTGCATTCTGGCAGCTAGCAAACTAGAACACATGTATCCTGTTATGATCTTTTTTATTTTGGTGGGGTCAGTACTAATGTCTCCACTCTCATTTCTGATTTTATTTCTTTGTGACTGCTCTCTGTTTTTCTTTGTCATTCTAGCAAACTGTCAATTTTATTGATCTTTTCAAAGAGTGAACTTTGGTTTTGTTACTTTCTTCTATTGTTTTTTTTAATTCTCAATTTCATTTATTTATGCTCTAATCGTTTTTCTTTCATTCTTTCTGCTCGTTTTGGGATTAGTTTGCTTTTATTTTTATATTTCCTCCAGATGTGCAGTTAGTCTTTGATTTTAGCTCTTTCTTCTTTTTTAATGTTACTATTTTGGGCTATAAATTTCCCTCTCAGCACTGTCTTTTCATCCCATAAGTTTTGATATGTTGTATCCTTATTTTCATTCATCTCAAGATATTTACTGATTTGCCTTGCAATTTACTCTTTGACCCATAGAATGTTTATAAGTATGCTATTTAATTCCATATGCTTGTGGATTTTCCAGTTCTCTGCCTGTTATTGATTTCCAACTTCATTACATTTTGGTAAGAGAAGATACTTTGTATAATTTCAATCTTTTAAAATTTATTGAGACTTGTTTTATAACCTGAAATGTGGAGAACATCGCATGTGCAATTGAGAATAATTTATACCCTGCTTTATTGCGGTGCAATGTTATGTATACATCTGATAGGACTAGTTCATTTATCATATTATTCAAGTTTTCTGTTTCCTTATTGATCTTATTTCTAGATGTTCTATCTATTGATTAGGATACTGTATTGAAGTCTCCAACTATTACTGGGGAGGTTTCTATTTCTTGTTTCAGTTTTTTTTTAAAAATTTATTCATGCAGCATACAATCCATCTTAAATGTACAATCAATAGCTCCTGGTAAAATCACATACTTATGCATTCATCACCACAATCTATATGTGAACATTGTCATTTCTTCTGAAAAGAAATAATAAAAAAAAATCCTATATTCCTCCCTTGTATCCTCCTCTTATTGACATTTAGCTTTGGTATATTGCCTTTATTACAATTAACAAAAGAATATTACGATGTTATTGTTAACTATAGAACCCAGTTTGCATTATTTGTATATTTTCCATATGGAATCCCATTTTAACACCTCATAATAGTAACATACATTTGTTCTCATTCACGTAAAAACTTTCTTATATTTGTAAAGTTAACCACCATCATTGTCCACTCTAAGTTTTGCTAAGTTATACAGTTCTGGTTTGAATCCTCTAATTTCCCTTCTGTTGCCATATATGCTACTAGCCATCCTTGTTAAACCATAGTCACACTCAGCATTGTTAATTATACTTACAATATTGTGTTTCCATCACAGAGTATTGTTCTTTCCATTTCTGAACCTTTACAATCAATCTTGTTAAACATTCTGTACTTCTGAAACATCAAAGTTTAAAACTATATAAAGTATCTTCTCTGACCAAAATGGAATGGAGCTGGAAATTAATAACAGGCAGAGAACTGGAAAATCCACAAATATATGGAATTAAATAACACACTTATAAACATTCCATGGGTCAAAGAGTAAATTGCAAGGGAAATCTATACCTTGTTTCTATCTCTTGATAAGCTGTGTTCTCAAATTTAACTCTCAGAATTGTCTCATTATTGTTAGTTCATATAATGAGATAATATAGGATAATATAGTATTTGTCCTTTTGTTTCAGGCTCATATCACTTAACATAATATCCTCAAGGTTCATCCACGTTGTTGCATGCATCATGACTTTATTCCACCTTATAGCTGCATAATATTCCATTATACGTATAAACCACAGTTTATTTGTCCACGTGTCAGTTAATGGATATTTGGACTGTTTTCATCTTTTGGTAATCATGAATAATGCCACTGTAAACATAGATTTGCAAATGTCCCTGTTTGTGTTCCTGCTTTCAGTACTTCCGAATATATACATAGTAATATGATTGCTGGATCCTATGGCAATTCTATACTTAGCTTGTTGAGGAACCAACAAAATGCCTTTCAGAGTGATTGCACCATTCTACATTCCCATCAATAGTGAATAAGCGTATCTATTTCTCCACATTGTCTACAGCACTTGTAGTTTTCTGGTTCTTTTTTTTTTATATGTATATAATGGCCATTCTAGTAGGTTTGAAATGGTATCTAATTGTGGTTTTGATCTGCATTCCCCTCATAGCTAGTGAATTTGAGTATCTTTTCATATGCTTTTGAGCCATTTGTATATCCTCTTTAGAAAAGTGTCTTTCCATGTCTTTGCCAATTTTAAAATTGGATTGTTTGTCTTTTGTTGTTGAGTTGTAGGAACTCATTATATATTCTGGATGTTAAACCCTTATTGGATTATGTGGTTTCCAAATATTTTCTCCCATTGAGTAGGCTGCCTTTTTGCTTTCCTGACAAAGTACTTTGATGCACAATAGTGTTCAATTTTGAGGAGATCCAATTCATCTATTTCTTCTTTCATTGCTTGTGCTTTGGCTGTAAAGTCTAGGAAATCATGTCCTACCATAAGATCTTTAAGATATTTCCCTATATTTTCTTCTAAGAGTTTTATGATCTCAGTTATAATGTTTTAAGTCTTTGATCCATTTTGAGGTAAATTTGTATATGGTGTGAGATAGAGGTCCTCTTATATTCTATTGGATAATGATATCCAGATCTCCAAGCACCATTTGTGGGAGAGGTTGTTCTGTTCCAGTCAAGTGCATTTGGCCACTTTGTCAAAAATCAATTGTCTGTAGGTGAGATGTTCCATTTCTGAACTCTCAATTCTATTCCATTAGTTAGTATATCTACATGCCAGTGCCATGCTGTTTTAACCACTGTTGCTTTTTAATATGCTAGTGTGAGACCTCCAACTTCATTTTACTCTCTCAAGATGTTTTTAGCTATTCAGGACACCTTTGCCTTCCAAATAAATTTGGTTAATTGTTTTCTACTTCTGCAAAGCAAGTTCTTGGAATTTAGACTGATATTGTGTTGAATATATAAATCATTTTGGGTATAATTGGCATCTTAACTATATTTAATCTTCTAATTCATAAATACAGTATGTCCTTCCATTTATTTGAGTTTCCTTGATTTCTTTCAGCAATGTTTTGTAGTTTTCTATGTACAAGTCTTTTATGTATTTGGTTACATTTACTCCTAAATACTTGATTCTTTTGATTATGATTGTGAATGGAATTTTTTCCTGGTTTCCCCTTCAGATTGCTCATTACTAGTGTATATAAACAGTACTGACTTTTGAATGTTGATCTTGTATCTGGCCACTTTGCTGAAATTGTTTATTAGCTCCAGTAGCTTTGCTGTATATATTTATTCTACTTATAGAATAATGTCATTTGCAAACAGTGACAGCTTTACTTCTTCTTTTCCAGTTGGTATACCTTGTATTTCTTTTCCTTGATTAATTGCTTTAGTTAGAACTTCCAGCACAATGTTGAATAACAATTGGCTTGTTCCTGATCTTAGAGGGAAAGCTTTCAGTCTTTCCCCATTGAGGATGATGTTAGCTGTGGGCTTTTGATATATTCCCTTTATCAAGTTGAAGAAGTTTCCTTCTATTCCTATCTTTTAAAGTGTTTTCATCAAGAAACGATGCTGAATTTTATCAAATGTCTTTTCTGCATCAATCAAGATGATCATGTGTTTTTTCCCCCTTTGATTTGTTGATGCAGTGTTTTGCATTAGTTGATTTTCTTGTGTTGAACCACCCTTGCATACCTAGAATAAAACCCACTTGGTTATGGTGTATACTTCTTTTAATGTGCTACTGGATTCTATTTGCAAGTATATTGTGGAGGATTTTTGCATCTATATTCTTTAAAGAGATTGATCTGTAATTTTCCTTTCTTGTAGTATATTTGTCTGGTTTGGGGATTAGGGTAATTCTGGCTTCAAAGAATGAGTTAGGTAGCATTCCCTCTTCAATTTTTTTGGGAAGGATTGGTACTAATTCTCTCTTGAATGTTGGGTAGAATCCAATGTGAAGCCATCTGATCCTGGACATTTCTTTCATGGTAAGTTTTTTATGACTGCTTCAATCTCTTTACTTGTGATTGGGTTCTTGAGGTCTTCTATTTCTTCTTGAGTCAATGTTGGTTGTTCATGTGTTTCGAAGAAGATGTCCATTTCATCTCAGTTTCTATTGTGTTAGCATATAGTTGCTCATTGTATCCTCTCATCTCTTTTATTTCTGTGGGATCTAAAGTAATGTCCCCCTTCCCATTTCTGTTGTACTTGTTTGCATCTTGATTCTTTGATTTTCTCAAAGAATTAACTTCTGGTTTTGTTGATTCTTTCTATTGTTTCCATTTCCTCAATTTCATTTATTTCTGCTCTAATCTTTGCTATTTCTTTCCTTGTGCTTGCTTTGAGGTTATTTTGCTGTTCTTTTTTTTAGTTCTCCAATCTCTTAAAATGTATTGAGACCTGCTTTGTTATCTAACATGTGGTCTATCCTGGAGAATGATCCATGGACACTTGAGAAGAATGTATATACTGCTGTTGTAGGATGCATAGTTCTGTAAATATTTGTTTAGCCTAATTCATTCATCATATCATTAAATACTTCTGTTTCCCTATTAAATCCTCTGTCAATATGTTCTATCCATCGATGAGAGTGGTGTATTGAAGTCTCCAACTTCATTGTAGAGGTGTCTCTTTCTCCTTTCTGTGTTGCCAGCATTTGTCTCATGTATTTTGGGGCACTCTGGCTAGGTGCATATATATTTCTTCTAGATGAACTGTCCTTTTTATTAATGCATAGGGTCCTTCTTTTTCTCCTTTAACTGTTTTAAATTTAAAGTCTAATTTGTCTGATATTTGTATAGCTACCACCACTCTTTTCTGTTTACTGTTTGCCTGGAATATTTTCTTGTAACCTTTCACTTTCAACCTTTTTTGTCCTTGGGTCTAAAGTGAGTCTCTTGTAGACACCTTATGGATGGATCCTTTCTTATCCATTCTGCCAGTCTATGTCTTTTTATTGGGGAGTTTAATTCATTAACATTTAATATTATTACTGTAAAGGCAATACTTTCATCAACCATTTTGTTCTTGGATTTTATATATCATATCTTCTTCACAGTACTCCAAGCTACTCTCTCCTGAGTTTTCCTTTCAACCCGGGGAACTCCCTTTAGTAATCCTTGTATGGCAGGTCTTTTGTTGATGGACTCTCTCAGTTTCTGTTTATCTGTGAATATTTTAAAACTTTTCCTCATTATTGAAGGACAGTTTTGCTTGGATAAAGACTGTTTAACTGGCAGTTTTTTTCTCTTTCAGTGTCTTAAATATATTGTACCACTGCCTTCTTGCTTCCATGGATTCTGATGACAAACCAGCACTTAGTCTTATTGAGGATCCTATGTATATGATGAATTGCATTTCTCTTGCTGCTTTCAGAATTCTCTCTTAATCTTTGGTATTTGACATTCTGATTACTATGTGTCACATAGTAGATCTATTCGGATTTATTCTGTTAGAAGTATGTTGTGCTTTTTTGACGAATATATTTTTGTCTTTCCTAAGAGCTGGGGAATTTTCAGCCATTATTTCCTCAAATATTCTTTCTGCTTCTTTCCCGTTCTCTTCTCTTTTTGGGAAACTCATGACATATATGTTTGTGTGCTTCATGCTGTCACTCAAATCCCTGAGTATGTGCTCATTTTTTCTATTTCTTTCTCTATCTGTTCTTCTGACTAGATGGTTTTTATTTTCTTGTCTTCTAGTTTGCTGATTCTTTCTTCTGCCTGTTCAAATCTGCTGTTGTATGACACTAGTGTATTTTTTTTGGGGGGTGTATGGTTCGGGAACCTAATCTAGTGTATTTTTAATCTCCATTCTTGTGACTTTCCTCCCCATACTTTCTGTTATGCTTCTTTCATATCGTCAAATTTTTCTTTATCCTCACATTTTTTGTCCTTTAGCTCTATATCCATATTTTCTTTCATCTCTTTGAAGTGATTTTGGAGATTTGAACTTCTTTGTTTAGTTGTTCCAAATTCTGTGTCTCTTCTGAAGTTTTCATTTGTTCATTTAACTGAGCCATATTTTCCTGTTTATTAGTATGGCTTTTGAGTTTGTGCTTTTTAATTTTTGCATAGACCAGGGCATCTGATTATCTTATTGGGTTAACTCAGAAAGTTTCTCTCTCTTGTCTAGGTTTTTATAGTTGATTGGTTTTATGTTAAGGCTCTTCTTTGATGCATGATCCAACTTTTTCTAGACCTTCAGAGTCTAGACTGTGTTTAACTGATGAAATTTTCAACTCTTCTGCATGTGTTTCTTGCCATGGGTATGCAGTACAATTTTTAAGATTGCAATTTTTGTGCAACTGTTTCACCTCCAGTAAAAAGCTTCCATTCCTCTGTTCCTTGTTCAGTAAAGTTGATCTGTTCTGTTTTTTTGTGTGTGCAGAATTTTATCCCCAGCTCATATTATTTATTTAAATTCTCTCCCTCAGTAGCCCCTTTTCCTTAAAATGTTCAGTTTTGGGCCCCCTTCTGTCTCACAGCAGTTCAGTTCCCCCAACTTTTTTCTGTGAGGCTTTTCTGCCTCCGGTTTCTTCCTTCTTTGGATATTCCACCCAGAGGACCCAGATGGGGTCAATTCAGAAATGTCCATTTTGCATTTAAGTTGTCCATGCAGACTACCTCAGTGGCTTGGGCTCCATTCTGGGTCTCTCAGGATTTGTGCTCCTGTGCCTGGTTAGACATGGAGCTCTAACTTGCTGCTCTGAGTGGCTTTATAGGCTGCATCCTTGGCAGGAGAGACCTGGGCCCTGCTGCCTCTGTGCAACTCCCAAGCACAGAACCAAGTGAATGGGAAGGATCTGGACTGGTGGTTCTGGGAAGAAAATCTCCTACCTAATATTTGAGATTATTTTTATTTTTCTTTAGTTCAGCATTTATGAAGTCCCTCTCCAGTCTCTATCAATCTCCAGAGTTCTAAGCAATTGGAATTTGTTCTTTTATTAATTAATTCTGTGGGGAGACTTTTCCAGAGGATGTCTTATGTCACAACGTTGATGACATCACATTTTCCTACCATTTTACCATTGCCATTTTCTTGATTCGGTGCTTGCCAAATTACTCCAACCCTTTAACTGTTTTATGGAGATCTGAAGAAGATTGTGTTCCCAGTTTTTGCTAGTTGTTCAAAGTTTCTATGGGGAATAGTACACTAGGGTATCTCATGCTGCCATCTTGGTTGACTGGAAATTCCTTTGCATACTATTGAAACTAAGTTTGTGTTAATTCAATCTTGATTGTTATAAACTTAAGACATTAATTGTAACCACCAGGGTGACCATAAAAAACTAAAGAATATATACTGAAAAAGAAATGAGAAAGTCACCATAGGAAAAAATCAATCAGAAAAGAAGGCACTCACGGAGGAGTTGAGGAACTGAAGATATATGACATGTATAAAACAAATTGCAAATTGGCAGAGTAAGTCCTTACTTAGTAGTCATTTTGAATATAAATGGATTAAACTTTACAATTAAAGTCAGTGATTGGCAGAATCAATAAGAAAACATGTCCAATTTTATGTTATCTACAAGACACTAATTTTAGAACCAAAGGCACTAAGAGTTTCAAAGTGAAATGATGGAAAATATTTTCAATGCAGAACTTTCAAGACTGTACCAATATCAGAAAAATAGACTTTAATTTAAAAATTGTTATAAAAGAGGAAAAGGACATTATATAATTGTAAAAAGGTAAAAAAGGTAAACAATTATAAACATATACTAGCCTAGAAACACAGCCCTGAAATACATCAGGTAAAAACTAACAGATCTGAGGGGAGAAAATGAATATTGAAAAATAATAGTTGGAGACTTAAATAACTCACTTTTAAAAATGGATAGAACAGGATTCCAGGGCCAAGATGGCGGCCTAGCAATGTGCGCGTTTTAGTTCGTCCTCCAGAACAACTGCTAAATAACCAGAAACAGCACAGAACAGCTCCTGGAGCCACGTCAGTGACCAGACACACAGCATACCCCAATCTGGACCAGCTGAACCGGCTGCGAGCCTCCCCAGAATGGTGAGTTCCCCAAGCTGTGGTGGCCGGTGCCCCTCCCCCACAGGCTGCTTCCCAGTGGGGAAAAGAAAGAGACTTTAACAGCAACAGGGGCTGAGTCCAACCAAACACCAATTGTGGCACTAATTAACAAATTCTGACTACTAAAAATAGGCCGCCAGCTCAGGTGAACCTGGTCAAAGCGGAGGTTGCTCATTGGGCTAACGGAAAAAGAAAAAAAGAAAAGAAACAGAGGTTTTTGTGGCTGTGTTTCTACAAAGGTTTGACTGCCTCTGGATTAAGCGACAGGACTTCTCAGGCTGCAACTGCCACAGGCATAGACAGAAACAAACTCCTTTCAGGGTTTGTCTCCAGACTGTGCCTTCCCCTGGGGAGGGGTGAAGCCCAACTCAGGTGGAATCCCTCACTCAAGGAATTCAGACCCCAGGGCTTGGTAATTTGAAGCCATTAAAACCAGCCTACAACCTCTCCTCTGTCTCCACCATGCCCCCAAGCAGGGAGAGTCTTCCAAAGTTAAAGGTGCCACATCATCTTATGCTGGTGGGACCTGCAGGCAGATAAGTGCCACATACTGGGCAGGATAAGAAAAACAGAGCCCAGAGACTTCACAGGAAAGTCTTTTAACCTGCTGGGTCTCACCCTCAGGGAAAACTGACGCAGGTGACTCTTTACTCCTGATAGGAGGCCAGTTTCGTCTGGGAAAATCCAGCTGGGGTCTATAATACCTAAGTAGACCTTCATAAGGGGGGGGGGGAGGCACCATACAAGCAGGGCAAGAAACAAGAAAACAAGAACCGAAAAATTCTCTTCTGTTAAACAAAACCTAAGCTAGAGATCCAGAAAAAGCTGAACTGAATGTCAAAGAACAGATAGAAAACAAATTCATCCAGCAAGAATACACTAGGTAAGAGAAGTGAAGGCAATCTCTAGAATAAACTAATTAAGGTAATTAAATGTCTAAGCACCAGCAAAAAATAACAAATCACACCAGGAAAACTAAAGATATGGCCCAAAGCAGGAAACCAACAATTCAAATGAGATACAGGAGCTGAAACAATTAATTCAGAATATATGACCAGACATGGAAAACCTCATCAAAAACCAAATCAATGAATTGAGGGAGGATATGAAGAAGGCAAGGAATGAACAAAAAGAAGAAATGGAAAGTCTGAAAAAACAAATCACAGAACTTATGGGAATGAAAGACACAGTAGAAGAGATGAAAAAAAATGGAAACCTACAATGGTAGATTTTGAGAGACAGAGGATAGGATTAGTGAACTGGAGAACAGAACATCTGAAATCTGGCAAGAAACAGAAACTATAGGGGAAAAAATGGAAAAATATGAGCAGGGCCTCAGGGAATTGAATGATAATATGAAGCGCACAAATATATATGTTGTGGGTGTCCAAGAAGGAGAAGAGAAGGGAGAAGGAGGAGAAAAACTAATGGAGGATATCATCACTGAAAATTTCCCATCTCTTATGAAAAACTTAAAATTACAGATCCAAGAAGTGCAGCATACCCCAAAGAGAATAGATCCAAATAGATGTACTCCAAGACACTAATCAGAATGTCAGAGATCAAAGAGAAAGAGAGGATCTTGAAAGCAGCAAGAGAAAAGCAATCCATCACATACAAGGGAAACCCAATAAGACTATGCATAGATTTCTCAGCAGAAACCATGGAGGCGAGAAGACAGTGGGATGATATATTTAAATTACTAAAAGAGAAAAACTGCCAACCAAGAATTCTATACCCAGCAAAACTGTCCTTCAAAAATGAGGGAGAAATGAAAACATTTTCAGACAAAAAATCACTGAGAGAATTTGTGACCAGGAGACCAGCTCTGCAAGAAATACTAAAGGGAGCACGCACTAGAGACAGATACAAAAACACAAAAGAAAGAGGTGTGGAGGAGAATGTAGAAAGAAGGAAAATTAGATATGACATATACAACCCAAAAGGCAAAAAGGTAGAAGAAAGTACTACCCGTACAGTAATAACACTAAATGTTAATGGATTGAACTCCCCAATCAAAAGACATAGACTGGCAGAATGGATTAAAAAACAGGAGCCATCTATATACTGTCTACAGGAATCACATCTTAGACCCAAAGATAAACATAGGTTGAAAGTGAAAGGTTGGGAAAAGATACTTCATGCAAATAACAACCAGAAAAGAGCAGGAGTAGCTATACTAATATCCAACAAATTAGACTTCAAATGTAAAACAGTTAAAAGAGACAAAGAAGGATACTTTGTATTAATAAAGGGAACAATTCAGCACAAAGGCATAACAATCATAAATATTTATACACGGAACCAGAATGCTCCAAAATACATGAGGCAAACACTGAAAAGAGAAATAGACACATCTACCATAATAGTTGGAGACTTCAATTCCCCACTCTTATCAATGGACAGAACATCTAGACAGAGGATCAATAAAGAAACAGAGAATTTGAATAATACAATAAATGAGCTAGACTTAGACATTTATAGAACATTACACCCCACAACAGCAGGATACACCTTTTTCTCAGTTGCTCATGGATCATTCTCAAAGATAGACCATATGCTGGGTCACAAAGCAAGTCTCAATAAGTTTAAAAAGATTGAAATCATACAAAACACTTTCTCAGATCATAAAGGAATGAAGTTGGAAATCAATAATAGAGTGCCAGAAAATTCACAAATATGTGGAGGCTCAACAACACACTCTTAAACAACCAGTGGGTCAAGGAAGAAATTCCAAAAGAAGTCAGTAAATATCTCGAGGCAAATGGAAATGAAAACACAACATATCAAAACTGATGGGATGCAACAAAGGCAATGCTAAGAGAGAAATTTATCACCCTAAATGCCTATATCAAAAAAGAAGAAAGGGCAAAAATCGAGGAATTAACTGTCCACTTGGAAGAAGTAGAGAAAGAACAGCAAACTAACCCCAAAGCAAGCAAAAGGAAAGAAATAGTGAAGATTAAAGCAAAAATAAATGAAATTGAGAAGAAGAAAACAATTGAGAAAATCAATAAAACCAGAAGCTGGTTTTATGAGAAAATCAATAAGATTGATCCCTCAGCAAGATTGACAAAAAGAAGAGAGAGGATGCAAATAAATAAGATCAGAAATGGAAGAGGAGACATAACCACTGACCCCACAGAAATAAAGGAAGTAATAACAGGATACTATGAACAACTTTATGCTAAAATACAACAATGTAGATGAAATGGACAACTTCCTAGAAAGACATAAACAAGCAACATTGACTCTAGAAGAAATAGACGACCTCAACAAACCAATCACAAATAAAGAAATTGAATCAGTCATTAAGAAGTTTCCCAAAAAGAAAAGTCCAGGACCAGATGGCTTCACATGTGAATTCTACCAAACATTACAGAAAGAATTAGTACCAATCCTGCTCAAACTCTTCAAAAAAATTGAAGAGGAGGGAAAGCTACCTAATTCATTCTATGAAGCCAGCATCACCCTCATACCAAAAACCAGGCAAAGATATTACAAAAAATGAAAACTACAGACCAATCTCTCTAATGAATATAGATGCAAAAATCCTCAACAAAATTCTAGCAAATCGAATCCAGCAACACATTAAAAGAATTATAGATCATGACCAAGTAGGATTCATTCCAGGTATGCAAGGATGGTCCAACATAAGAAAATCAATTAATGTAATACACTATATCAACAAATCAAAGCAGAAAAATCACATGATCATCTCGATTGATGCAGAGAAGGCATTTAACAAAATTCAACATACTTTCTTGTTGAAAACACTTCAAAGGATAGGAATAGAAGGGAACTTCCTTAAAATGATAAAGGGAATATATGAAAAACCCACAGCTAATATCATCCTCAATGGAGAAACTCTGAAAACGTTCCCCCTAAGATCAGGAACAAGACAAGGATGTCCACTATCACCACTGTTATTCAAGATAGCGTTGGAAGTTCTAGCCAGAGCAATTAGACAAGAAAAAGAAATACAAGGCATCAAAATTGGAAAGGAAGAAGTAAAACTCTCACTGTTTGCAGATGATATCATACTATATGTTGAAAACCCTGAAAAATCCACAGCAAACTAGTAGAGCTAATAAATGAGTACAGCAAATTGGGAGGTTACAAGGTCAACACTCAAAAATCTGTAGTGTTTCTATACACTGGTAATGAACAATCTGAGGGGGAAATCAAGAAAAAAAATCCATCTGTAATTGCAACCAAAAGAATAAAATAATTAGGAATAAATTTAACTAAAGATACAAAAGACCTATACAAAGAAAACTACAAGAAATTGTAGGAAGAAATCACAGAAAACCTAAACAAATGGAAGGGCATACCATGTTCATGGATTGGAAGACTAAATATAGTTAAGATGTCAATTCTACCTAAATTGATTTACAGATTCAATGCAATACCAATCAAAATCCCAACAACTTACTTTTCAGAAATGGAGAAACAAATAAGCAAATTTATCTGGAAGGGCAGGGTGCCCCGAATTGCTAAAAGTATCCTGAGGGAAAAAAACAAAGCTGGAGGTCTCATGCTGACTGACTTTAAGGCATATTATGAAGCTACAGTGGTCAAAACAGCATGGTACTGGCATAAAGATAGATATATTGACCAATGGAATTGAATAGAGTGTTCAGATATAGACACTCTCATATATGGACAATTGATCTTTGATAAGGCAGTCAAGCCAACTCACCTGGGACAGAACAGTCTCTTCAATAAATGGTGCCTAGAGAACTGGATATCCATATGCAAAAGAATGAAAGAGGACCCATATCTCACACCCTATACAAAAGTTAACTCAAAATGGATCAAAGATCTCAACATTCAATCTAAGACCATAAAACAGTTAGAGGAAAATGTAGGGAAATATCTTATAAATCTTATAATTGGAGGCGGTTTTATAGACCTTACACCCAAAGCAAGAGCACTGAAGAAAGAAAGAAAGAAATGGGAACTCCTCAAAATTAAACACTTTTGCACATCAAAGAACTTCATCAAGAAAGTTAAAAGACAGCCTACACAATGGGAGACAATATTTGCAAATGACATATCAGATAAAAGTCTAGTATCCAGAATTTATAAAGAGATCGTTCAACTTAACAACAAAAAGACAGCCAATCCATTACAAAATGGGAAAAAGACTTGAACAGACACTCTCAGAAGAGGAACTACAAATGGCCAAGAGGCAAATGAAGAGATGCTCAACTTCCCTGGCCATTAGAGAAATGCAAATCAAAACCACAATGAGATATCATCTCACACCCACCAGAATGGCCATTATCAACAAAACAGGAAATGACAAGTGCTGGAGAAGATGTGGAGAAGGAGGCACACTTATTCACTGTTGGTGGGAATGTCAAATGGTGCAACCGCTGTGGAAGGCAGTTTGGCGGTTCCTCAAAAAGCTGAATATAGAATTGCCATATGACCCGGCAATACCATTGCTAGGTATCTACTCAAAGGACATAAGGGCAAAGCCACAAATGGACATTTGCACACCAATGTTTATAGCAGCATTATTTACAATTGCAAAGAGATGGAAACAGCCAAAATGTCCATTAACAGACGAGTGGCTAAACAAACTGTGGTATATACATACGATGGAATATTATGCAGCTTTAAGACAGAATAAATTTATGAATTATGTAACAACATGGATGGACCTTGAGAGCATTATGCTGAGTGAGACTAGCCAAAAACAAAAGGACAAATACTGTATGGTCTCACTGATATAAACTGACATTAGTGAATAAACTTGGAATATTTCGTTGGTAACAGAGACCATCAGGAGATAGAAATAGGGTAAGATATTGGGTAATTGGAGCTGGAGGGATACAGACTGTGCAACAGGACTGAATACAAAAACTCAGAAATGGACAGCACAATACTACCTAACTGTAATACAACTATGTTAAAACACTGAATGAAGCTGCATGTGAGGATGATAGAGGGAGGAGGGCTGGGGGCATAAATGAAATCAGAAACAAAGATAGATGTTAAAGATTGGGATGGTATAATCTAGGAATGCCTAGAGTGTATAATAATAGTGACTAAATGTACAAATTTAAAAAATGTTTTTGCATGAGGAAGAACAAAGGAATGTCATTACTGCGGGGTCCTGAAAATAGATGGTAATTAATATTTTAAAATGTCACCTTATGTGTGAGACTAAAGAAAAAATGTTTATTTTGTACAAAATTTATATTTTGCCTAGTGCATTTCCTAATATAACTTTTGTAGATAGTTTGCTTGAATATCATAAGTATTTGGAATCTCAGGTAGGACATGAGATTTTGTTGGTTTGTCCAGAGGGATCCCCTGATGAATCCCAGAGTGATTCGATCAGTGAGTGGAAAAGTATTTGCAAAGCCCCCTTTGGGGAATCATGAGAACTTCAACTTCCCTAAATTTAATTCTTGATATTCTCACAAGCAGTGTGGACAACCAAAGCTATAGGCTGAGCCCCCAGTCTTGGGGTTTGTTCATTATGAAACTTAACCCCACAAAGGATAGGTCAAGTCTACTTAAAATGTAGGCCTAAGAGTCACCCCCAAGAGAACCTCTTTGGTTGCTAAGATGTGGCCTCTATCTCCAGCCAACACAACAAGCAATCTCACCACCCTGCCCCTGTCTACGTGGGACATGACTCCCAGGGATGTGGACCTTCCTGGCAACGTGGGACAGAAATCCTAGAATGAGCTGAGACTCAGCATCAAGGGATTGAGAAAAACCCTAGAATGAGCTGAAACTCAGCGTCAAGGGATCGAGAAAACCTTCTCGACCCAAAGGGGGAAGAGTGAAATGAGACTAAGTGTCAATGGCTGAGAGATTCCAAACAGAGTCGAGAGGTTATCCTGGAGGTTATTTATGCATTGAGTAGGTATCACCTTGTTATTCAAGATGTAATGGAGAGGCTGGAGGGAACTGCCTGAAAATGTAGAGCTGTGTTCCAGTAGCCATGTTTCTTGAGGATGATTGAATAATGATATAGCTTTCACAATGTGACTGTGTGATTGTGACAACCTTGTGTCTGATGCTCCTTTTATCTATCTTGTCAGCAAACGAGTAGAACATATGGAATAAAAATAAATAATGAGGGGAACAAATCTTAAAATAAACTTAGTTTGAAATGCTAGTGATCAGTGAAAGCGAGGGGTAAGGGATATGGTAGGTATAATCTTTTTTTTTCTGTTTTTGTTTTATTTCTTTTTCTAGTGTCTTTTTATTTCTTTTTCTGAATGGATGCAAATGTTCTAAGAAATGATGAATATGCAACTAAGTGATGATATTGTGAATTACTGATT
>PVIY010026423.1:0-35420 GCA_004026745.1 Myrmecophaga tridactyla
CGGTCCGCTGTGACCATCCTTCTCATCTAATGTATGTCAAATAAACAGATGTACTTTGGGAGTTTGCCAGCTGTTTCCCATCTCTGTATCTGATATTGCCTATCAGTTGTCTACTCTTGTCTGACCTATTTATCCAGCTAGTAAAGACCATTTTGAATTTCACTTCTGTCTGGAGAAAAACCCTTTTGAATATAACCTAGAAACTTGAGGAGCCCTCTCCTCCAGTCATCTTAGTTACTGATTTAAAAGGGAAAAAAAATACCACCAAAGAACAATGGGCTCAGAAGAACAAAGATTGTTCTACAGAAATAGCAAGTAGCAGCCTTTCCTACTTGGGTATTATTAAAAGTGACATTTTTCTATTTCTTTTTTGATGAGTACAAAGAACAGAAAAGCACATATGTCATTTGTTTCTTCTTTTATTTTCCCTAAATTTTCTAAATTCTGGTTAGCACATCAGAGGTGTTTCCAGACCATCTCCTGTGTGTTTGCAGATGATTACAACCATCAGTCATTTCTAGATTAACGATTAAAGATCCCAGCTATTCTCATCTCATCAACATCTCTAGCTGGATTGAGTTCGGTAAAAGCGACGTGTATTTTCCTGGCAAACCCCTTTGCTATAAAGCAGTGTTAACACTCATGCTCACATTTTAGATGCATGGAAAAAGGAGGGGCATGGATACAGGGACCAAAACAAACAGATGGTTGCCTTGACAATCCACAAGAGGTAATTTCATGATCATTTTTCATGGTTTTCTTTGGAAATAAGTAATGAGGCAGAAATACAGTTTTTATCTTGGCAACCTCCAGCAAATGGCACCATGGCTCCGAGACACCTGAATGCCTCTGCCAAGCCCACCTTGACTCATCCTGCTCGCCAAGGTCCCATGCTCACCGCCTAGAAAAGGATCGCTGGGACCTGTTAAATGCATATTGCTAGAGTGGTGGGTGTGAATGTGACTGCGGCACACAGCTAGGGGACCGTGATATTTTGGGGAAGACAGAGATAAATGATTATTATCATGGGAGACAGGATGGTTTGGGGCAAGAGCAGGCATCAAGAATGTCATGAAATCACAGAGGAGAAAATCCCTTCCTAGCGGGAGGGTCAGGTAGAGACACTGGAGGAGGTGAGGTAGCATTGGACTGAACTGGGGGTCTTATTTGAACAGGCGGCTTGAGTCTGACTAAGAGACCATAGTGTGTTGGGGGGATCAGAGAGAAGTGCAGTTTCCAGGTTTAAGAAAGAAAAAGAAACAGGAATAATAAAATTGAATATTTTAACTTTGACTTAATGCTCATGGTTTCTACAATGTCTGTTTAAAGCTGTTTATTCATTTGTTTGCAAATGTTCTTAGAAAAATAAAACACTTAGTAGAGGCTCCAGGCTATGAGAATGTGAGCTAATTCCATTAAAATGTTTGAATTTCCTTTTTCATTTTCATATGCCCTGATCCCTTATCCAGGTTATATCACACAGTTACAGTGAATGCTGGACTTGAAGGTAAAAAGACTTCACACTAAAATGCAGGAGTGAAGCACTGTGGCCAAGGACATAAGCTTTCAAGGCAGGCCTGAGCTCAAGTCCCCACTTGTCACTTCCTAGTTTTATACACACCTACCAAGCTGTGTCATCTCTGAGCCTCAGTTTTCTCATCTGTAAAATGGAGAGGATACCAGTGCTTGTTTCATCTAGTTTTGTGAGGATGACTTGAGATGGTGAACGCAAGCCCTAAGCCCAGGGCCTGACAATCATATCAGATCAATCATATCTGTTATTTGGTATTCCTCCAAAAACTGGGGTGTTCATAAGGTTTTCTCTGAAGAGAAAGGCCATCAGACTTTCATGTGACATTTCTAAATACTTGTTCCCACTCCAGTGCAAGGAAGTTAACCAGAAAGAAAAAACATCTCCAATCTTTTTAAATATTGGCACCCAAACGTCCCAGATTTGATGAAGCTCTGAGATCACATTTGCCTTTTAGGCCAAGTCATATCAGTTTGAATTCCCTTCTGTTTGCTTTCAAGAAGTTCGGTCTCTTTTTCAGGTATCCAAACATTTGGGTTTTCCCTGGACAATTTTTTTTGTTTATGTCAGAGGGCACGTCCTTACCTGACCCTTGTCTTTCCACCATGTTGTAGAGGCCAGTGAGTTTCATGGGGCATTTTTGCCGACCTGGAAAGCAGGCCCCACCTTTTGAAGACCCAAAGAGAGGGCTCTGCTTCCTTCTCACCACTGCCTCCTCCTCACTCCAAGGACACTGTGTTTATGGGAAGGATCATTTCTTCAGGGGAAAGCCCACTCCCACCAGGTGGCCCTCACAAGGCAACAGGCAGCACCTGAGTTGTGGTATCTGAGTATCATCCCCAACCTGAAGGAAGGAGAGCCCCTGGAGGAATGGCTGAATCCACCCGGGGAGCAGAAATACACAAGATGGGCCTAGGATATCTCATTGGGTAAAAAGGCAAGTAAAGTAGACTAATGGATGTGTCAAAGGACGCAAGGGCCAACAAAAAGGGGATAAATTGGCCAAATTGAGCATTTAAAAGGGATAATGAATGCAGTTGATTAAGACACATTGTGTATATTTAATTTTTTAAAAAGTGAGTTTATAATGATCTGAAAAAAGTGAGAGAAAGCAAAACAAGCAAACTCATGGTATACTGAATGAAAAGGGCACCAACCTATGGTGCCAGTAAAGTTGCCAGGCCGCCACCACCAGACAGAATGGGCTGGGCTGGGCCAGGCATGGCCTCTAGGCTCCTCCTTGGGTTTGGGTACACCAGCCTGGGCACCACTGCTTCTGTGGGCCCAGTGGCTCCTGCTGGCTGCCCCAGCGCTGGCCCCAGTGCCCTACACACAACAACTCCTGGTGCCCACAACCTTGCCCTGTGTACCCTCACCCACCCTGGACCCCAGGTCCTTAAAGAGCACCACACCTCCTGCTGTGCTGGTTGCTGACAGCCTGGCACTCATCCTGGAGACCACTAGAGTTGCAGCAAACTTCTTGGCCATGGTGAACAACCTGCAAGAGGCCTCTGTCCTTGGCTACTCCCTGGAGATACTGATCAGAACCCCTGCAGAGTCTACAGAGTCTCAGTGACACTGGGAGTAGTGACTTCCCTGTGGTAGGGCAGTAACTTCCCCAAATTCCTGTGTAGACTCCATGCTTGGACAAACCGGAGGTCTACACATACCAGGTCAAGGACTTTGATGTCACTTTGAAGCACACACAACGGAACTGGGCAGGCTTGGTTGGGGAGGACCTCATCATCAACCCAAAGGGCTTCTATGGCCCTTTCCTGGTCAATGTTGCCCCTATTTTTGAATTGGAGAATTTCTTTTTGCCTGGGATTAACTGCAGTGGGACCCTTGGACTTATTTATGCTACCAAAGCCAGCCATCAAGTTCCCTGGAGACATTCTTTGATCCCTTGTGAGGCAAGCAAAGATTTCCAATACTTTCTCCACGCAAATGGATAGGGCAAAATTGCCAGAAGCTGGATCTGGTACCAACAGTACTCATCTTGTCCTGTATGGAAGTGAACCAAAGGAAACATCTGGTCTACCCTGATTAAGGGAGAGTGTATCATCAGATAGAAATTCTGAATTTGGAAATCAGAGGCCAAAGTCTTAATCTGAACTGCAGACAAGGCCATCATAGATGGCAGACCACACTCCTCTACCTGCCCCAGAAGGTGTGTGACGTGGTGGAGGCTGTGATTCCAGAATTCTCTGATGGCTTCTGGATTGGGTCCCAACTGGCATGCTGAACTAATTCTGAAATTCCTTGGTCTTATTTTCGTAAAATCTCCATCACCTGCAAGGTGATGCACATATTGCAGATCATTCCATGTCCGCATCCTGCCTCAGCTTTGCATTCAGCTCACTACAGGGATTGGCCTGCACCATGAATTTACTGACTCAGCACCCACCTTCCGCAAACTCACCAGAGGTTGGTGCGTCCATGTCATCCTGCACCACGCTCGGAAGTGGGTGGGCTTGGCAGCAAGTCTTGGGCAGAAATGACAGGTGCTCCAGAAATGTCTGAGCCTTTGTCAACAGAGGATGCAGCCAACAACCGTGTCCCTGCCCTGCCTTTGAATGAGCCACTTTTTGATCCTCTTCTATGCTCTTAAAAGTATGAGTGGAATCGTCCTACTTATCTTAATTGTCCTGTTGCTACTTCCATGCCAGTGTCAGCGTGTTGCCTATGATCCCGGTGTGGTCAGTGATGAGTCCTTGCTCTTGCAGCATCACTAGAAATGACGAGCAGCCTCTGAGCTCTGACAGCCTTGAATTCAACTAGTAAGAATTTCATTTCAAGCACATCAGACGGGGGTTGAAGGCAAGGTGTTGTCCTGTATGCATTCATCTTAAAATTGCTGTGCTGCTCCCAGATTCACTATATTTTCATTCATGATTTTAAAGTTTCCTCCTTCCCCTTTACTTCCAAGGAAAAAATTATAATAAAAAGCACCTCATTCTAAACCAGAGGTTGGGGGACAGGCACCAAGTCTTCATTCAGAAAATTGGCACTTGAAAGAATTAAGCATCTACCCTGTCTTTCCTGTATAAACTGTACTGCAGCCAACTGAAATATTGAAATCATCCTAGTTGATAAAGGACATTTATTTTTATATAAAAATTCCAACTATCATGAGTGCAAAATGACAATAGAATTAGAGACCATTTTGTAACCCCCAACGAAATATCTGATTCAGGTAACAGTTATAAACGGATGAAAATTAGGTGAGAAGTTGATGCGGAGCTGTACAGGGGAGAAAATGAAGCTCTCACACCCTGATCAATAGTGTCACTAAAAATGGGACACCCGGGCCCTGCGTACTTCCTGATGGGAGACAATACAATGCCCACAGCATCGCATCTGGTATTGCTGCCAAAAAAAAAAAAAAAAAAAAAGACCTGAATCTAATCCAGCGTCAAGAACTCAATTTCATTTACAGGGATGTAGGAACAAATGAAATGACATGACAAGAAAGCAAACAGGGGACTTCAGAATGTGGGGTAGCCTACAGAACAGCAAACCCAGTTTCTGCACAAGTTAATGGCATGGGTGGAAAGAGAAGGGAGACACTTAAAACCTCATGTACCCCATGGTTCAAGCAAAACAACTGAAAGTTTTGTGTTGGTTTGGTTCTGAGAAACCAGGAAAATTTTGGTTATCGACCAGTTATTAGATGCCAAGGAAATACTGTCAATTCTGTTCAGTGTTTTACCAGCATTGCGGTCGTGTCAGATGCCCATGCTTTTTTAGCAATGCATGCTAAAGTCTGTAGGGTTTTGCTATAAAATTCAACAAAGGGGGAAAAGAGGAAAAGAAAAGCGGCCTGTGAAAGGACAGGGAGAGAGTCTGGATAATTGTTGAATCTGGGTGATGGGTGTATGAAATTAAAAAAATGAAAAAGGAAGAGGTGAAACAACCTATCAAAATCTTGATAACTGAAAACTGGAAATGGCTGTATAAAGGTCCTTTGTTCATATCCCTCTATTTTCTTAGAGTGTTTGAGTATGTTTAAAATTTTAATAACATTTAAAGAAGACAAGACACAAATCTAGGAAACTGGTCCATTTCTCAAAGCCTGGGTTATTTGCATTGAGATTATACCCTGTGGGTGAGTAGGAGGGCCTGTCCCTCCCCCAGTCCGGGCCCGTAATGCCTTCTGTATCCAAGAGAAGCTGGGCCCCATCTCTCCTGTGCAGCCTCACCCCTAATCTTGAGCAGAAACTCTCACACATTTCCCAAGAACAAGCAGTACTTTTCTAGGACAGTGTAATCTAAATCCTCAATTAGAAAGAAACAGTTTCCTAAGGCGAACTATCTGCAAAAAGACAACTCTGCCCAAAGAAAGCAGCTTTAGCCGGCTGGCCAATTCCACCCCGGGGGCTTTGTTCTATCTTGACACCTCCTAGGGAGCTGAAGTCACCACTTCTGGCAACATGAGGTTTTTCTCCCAAGGTTTCAGAAGTCCCAAGCACAGTCCTCAGCCCAGGTTAAACTCATAGTACCTTGAGCCTCTCTTCTCCTGAGGGGTCTGCCCAGTAGTTGCCAAGGAGAGGGGCCTGTCTCTGGAGGGGAAGACAGCTTTGCTCCTCCTGGCACAGCCAGGCCACGCTCCCTGCCTTTTCCCTGGCGCAAATAATACCTCCAGACAAGAGGGGAAAATGGGAAAATTCACTTCCTCACCCTGATTTCCCATTCCCCAGAGGCCTGTTGCTGATATAAGGCCAGTGTGTATCTTTTCAGCAGCTTTATTCTGGACACTTGCAAATGTGTATGTTGTGGCTTTGCTTTTTTTTGCTAAAGTTTGCTTTCTCTCTCAACAAGGTATCACCTTTCTATACAGTGGAAAGGTGTTGGATTTCTAGGTTATTTCCCTTTATTTTGACTGTTACAAATGACACTGAATCGAATATCCTTATGCAAACATTCGCCCATATTTATATATTACTGTATGACGGAAGTGGAACTGTTGTGTCAAAGGGTATGTGCATTTAATATTTCCACAGACACAACCAAATTGCCTTCCTACAAGGTTATGCTGATTTATCTGCCTTAGCTTTAAAGACAGATTTGAACTTGTTTCAACCTTCCAGGCTGTTTTTCTTCCCTAAAGCAAATCTAAATAGACTGTGCTATTTGATCAAAGTCTGGAAAATCTCGATTAAATGGTAGAATCACTCAATTTTAACAATTATTATCTGCTCATCATATTACACAAATTTAGTGGACAAAAATGTAATTTGTTGTTTCTCCAAGTGATAAATTTCAGAATTTCTCTTCTGAGATGTCATGACTTGTAAATACTTTCGCCTTCTATTTTCGCGATTGTGTAGATACATTTCTAAATATGAAGTCTCATTTGAAGAAAACTTTGGCCCCCTGCCCCTTCTCTTTGTTAACAGTTTGCAAAAGAACAAATTGATTAGCCTTTAAGGCTAATATGTCAGAGAAATATCTGCCCCAAACCCCAGTTTTAATTCCTCAGGCCACTTAAATAGTTTGTGTATGTCAGGCAAGGCAAGCAATTTCACATTTGTATTTCAAATATAAAGAGCTCATCAAATAAGAAAAAAAAATTGTTCAAGGTGCACGAATTTGAAAATGAGCAATTAGCAGTCCCAGCAGGCAACAAATAACCTGGCAGGAGAAAGGTTTGTTGCACAGTAGGAAAGGCCTGTTATCTGGCCAAATAAAGCACAGTTAGAAATATTTTTGCTTATCAGAAAAATAGAAACCCAGGATTTGAGCAGATCCCAGCATCCCTGAGCAGCCCCCACCCCCATCCCCTGCCCTGGCCTTAGGGCACAGCTCGGAGGGTCCTTTGCAGCCTGAGCATCTTTTGTGTGGGTGTCCCCCCTCCTTTGCCCGCGTCTGCGGTGAGCAGAGAGACCCGCCCCGGGAGAGGGAGCAGCGGGAGCGCAGGCTGGCTGGCGGGTTCCGCGACGGAATCGGTAAATGCTCTGTGATTCTGCGACCGTCCATCGATTTGTCTCGCTCGGAGGTTTCCAGCAGCAAAGTGACCCTCCCTCCGTCCTTCCCTCCCTCCCGCCCGCCCCCTCCCCGCCCCGCCCGCCCGCAGCAGGATCCTAGCGCGCTCTCCCCGGCCGCCTCCTCCTCTCCAGCCTCGGGCTCCAGAACTGCCGAAGTTATTAGGAGAAATAAGGTAGCCCAGGGCACCGCATGGAAGTTGTGACAGCTCCCGGCTGCGCGCCCCTCTCGTCCGCGCGCTTACCTCCACCTGGGAATTTGCCGCTGCAGCGTTGAACGGCGGCGCTCCCTTCCAGCCAGCCAGCGGGATGGGCCACTGCTGCTGCAAGCCTTGTCACTGCCCTCAGTGCCTGCACAAGACGGTACTTGCCTTCTCCCTCCCTCCTTCCCCCTCCTCCTCGCCGGGGACGGAGCCCGTCGCCAGCCCGCCCCTCTGCCCCTCGTGCGCCCCAGCATGCCTGTGCGCGCTTTGTTGGAAACGGGAAGACTCCCCTTCTCCGCTGCCGGGTGCTGGGTCGTGCCTGGTGTTCCAGAAACACCCGGTCTCGCACACGCTGCAGTGCCTTACATAATTCCGGGTCCCTGCAGGCTCTAAATGTAACTGTTGCATTTTCCTGAAATAGGAGGGCTCTGCTAAAACATCTTGAGATCCAAACTGCCAAGAAATCCTTGGAAGATGTTAATGCATTTTAATGTACCTGAGGAACTTAGCACGTTCCCGAGGGAAATTGAGATCTGCGAGACATGTTTCTCTTTGTCAGGAGCTAACTTTGAAAGTTTATCACCATTTTTCTGAAAACAGCATGCATCCTTGTCATTTATATTCTTGAGGTCAGAGATGAGAACAAACCAGTGTGTTATCCTCTCTGTGAGCTTCTGCATGGCATAGGGGTAAATAGCACACAGGTGAAAACCGAGAGAGCCAGCAGTCTGAGGGCATCTTCAGAGCCTTCCCTGGAAGGGAGAGTCACAGCCAGGGAACTGAAAATAGAGGGGCAAAGGAGAATTGGATGACAGTTTCAGCACAAAGCATTTCTTTGCTCCTGACATTTGCCTACTGTGTGCGCTTATATGGATAGGAATTTAGAATTTGCCTTTAATTTCACTGCTAGAAGTACTTGGCAGCGTCTCTTGTCTCTGTGATACATTTTATTGTCACGCACATTTGGATTTCTCAAATGTGTATGAGATGGAATTTGAAAGGAAGTTGAAATTGCCTGCTTTCTACCCATGTGGTCATCAGCAATAGATGGCTGGAGGTATAGTGAGTGACCCGGTGAAGGGAAACACATGGCTTAATATAAAACTCATTATAAGACAGTCACCTGGGAACATCTTGGTTATCAGTTCTGCTATGAACTTTGACCTAAAGTAGAGTTAGCTATCAACTAGGATGATTAAAGTGATAACTTTAAGTCACTTAGTACTTTTTATCCTGATGGAAGTAGCAAGGCAGTGGCTTTGGCTTCGCTACCATGAGTACAAACTAAATTATTTATATACACATTGACATGCTCTTAACAAATAGAAAGAAGTACAAAACATTTGTACTCCATTCTCTCCAAATATAACATTTAGAGATTAAGTCCTTTTTCAAGAAAAGTGATCAGAAGCTAAAGGATGCTTTGTAAGAATATTAATAAAAAGAATTTGCCATATATGCAACAATATTATAAATTTCATATTCTTAAACCTAGTTACAACATTTTTAGGAATAGAGACTGTAAAATGTTTGCTTTTTTATTTGAGAAAATATCTTTTAAAGCAACCAAGTTCAGGAAAATAAAAATTTTCGTTGCGTCATTCTCTCATTTGGAGATTGGGGAAGATAAGTAAATGTTGTTTTATCTCTTTAACAGTGTGTGGTATTTAAGTAACTTTTACATGTTTTCACTTGGAAACTTCAAACTTGATACAAAGTATTCTTACTGATGAAAACTTAAGAACTTATGCTGCATTTATTACTTCTTCATAATGTTCACACCTACATTTCTTGACCTTGCTTTTGCTGTATTTTAGAATAGTATTCCCAGTGGAGGTTTTGTAAATATATATTACAAACATATATATGTTTAGGTTTGGGAGCTTTTGAAAAAAATTTTAAGAAGACATCATTTCATTAGTTGCCTGCTTTCTAGGATAGCTTTGCAAATAGTATGCCAAACTCAGTTGTTTATCTGATACTTGCCTCTTGAGTCAGGCATTGCTTACTAAGAGTATAATGGGATTCGACTCCAACCTCCAACTCTAGAAATCAGTGTTTCTTTAAATCCCACGATAAAAATCTTGAGTCTGTGAATCAACTCTGCCAACCCTAGATTCAAGACAGTTTGAAAATGACTTGATAGAAATGGTTGCTAAAGACATTTCTGATTACTTTAGACCAGTTTAATAATCCTTTAAAAAAGAAAAAAAAAAGCATTTCTTGAGAACTTCATACAAATACAAGATAGAAAACTTTAACTATTTTGAGAAACATTTTTTAACAGTTTGACCATAGTGCAGCTAAGGATGTTCTGGAAAAGTAATGGGATAACTGCTTTTTTAAGTGACCAGTTTCAGAGTTGGGATGAGAAATATAAACCTGAAGTTGTTTCTTTAACATTAATTTTTTGGGGGAAATTATAGAATCTTATCTAGAGTAAAAAATGAATAAAAATCTGCTAAATGAAAAAATGGTTTAAAAAACTGATAGTGCTTGCATATTTTCAACTTGTAAAAACCTATTTATTGACAATATTTCTTAATGGTTTACTCTGTGTCTCGTTACTATGGGAATTATCAAAGAATTCTTAAAAGTCACAGCCTATCGTTAAGCAATTTGCCTGTTTCCATTTGGTTACGACTTCCACCTTGTCCAGAAAAAATACAAGGCAGAACAATTAGTACCAGACAGGAGTGTAAGTAAATGAAATTTAGGTGGTGCTGGCCATGCCTGCTTCTAGAATTTAGAAGAAAAGACATCAGTGCAGGAGTCATGGTCAAATCTTGGGAAAAGTAGGAAATGAATTGCACTTTGAGGAACGAGGTGGAATTTAAATAAATTAAAGCGGAGAAGTGTAATTCCAAGCAAGAAGTGCATGAGTCAAGGTGTTCAGGCCCAAACTGATGAAAGATGAGAGGGGAAATCTCATGGAGAAGCAGAGAGAGAGTGCAGGGAAATATTTTCCAGCCTGCGAAAGCCTGGCCCAGGTTTTTCACTGGCTTTTAAGCAGAGGCAGTCTGTGGAAAGATTCTTCTACAGCTATTTTGTAAGGAAAAGTTTGAGCCAGGAAAGTTAAGGGCTCGGAGTGGTCCAGTGTCGCTGCCCTCAGCCCTGCTTGTACTGATACTCTTGACCCTTCTCCTTCCAGACGGGATCGTTCTTTGGAATCTTGAGTCACCAGGAGAAAGGTGTCTAAACTAGAATGCCAACTTTGTTTTTGTAAAAAAAAAAGAACTATAACTGACAAGCAAACGAACAATAACAAGCCTGATAAGCAAGTGATTTCTTTTTAGAGTCTTTTGAAGCCCAGCCTCACAAGAAGCCAGATTATCGCAAGGTGCCTTGATGAGAATGGAATCCGAGCCAGGGAATGGTGTCACTTAAGAATTTCATGGCTTCAGAGCCTGATATCTCACTGGAAATGCCCCTGGACAGGCTGTGTGATTATTTATCGGCCCTGGCGACTGCCTTTCTGGGCTTCCTGAGCTGACCAACTCCCCTCCCTATGGGATGTTATTTCTGGTCCTTGTCAGTAGATTTGTCAGTTCTCAGATGGCCTTCCAGTCTCGCTGGTTTACATGCTGCCCTGTCCCTCTGGTTGCTACTTTGCATTTCTCTACTCTAACCTTCATTGTGTTGATTATCTCAGAGGCCGATCTTATTTACCTTTCCTCTAAATTCTTGGTTTGGGTGGGAGTTGGGAAAGGTACCTACTTGTTCTCCCTGTATGAGGGGTGTCTGACAGCAATAGGTGCAGGAAGGTGATGAGAACAAGGTAGACTCCGAAGAGGTGAAGTAACTTATTAACTGATACATAAATGGATCCACAATCATGATAGTAGCTAAATTTCCTGTCTCTCGTACTTATCTGAGACCCCATTACTTCTTTGAATAGCGTTCCTTCTACTCTGTCCTTCCATGTCTCTTTGGTGATACATGTCTGATATTCTGGAGTAATAGTTCTTTATTAACTAGAGCCTCCTAGGTCAGCCAGAAGCTTTTTGTAACCTTAAGCCATGCAGAGGACAAAGGCTGGAATTCTGTACCCTTAAGTTTAGTTATGTCTGACTTCCTTTGAAAATTAGACATGACTGTTCATTTTTCCCTTAAGGAAACATCTAGATGTATTGAAGAATATTAAATGTGAAAGATACTTTGCCTTTAACCAGTCTATATTAAATTTCATTTCAAAGTAGAAAAGCAAATGGGTCATTATACAAAAGCACATTAGCTGTAGCGTAATTATATGTGGAAGAAGCCATACTTATTGATTAGGTCAAGACAAGGTATCTGTACTGCCTCTTAAAGCCATAACAAAAAGGAAATCAAAAGGCCAGTCTACATCCCAAGGGGTTCTTCCACAGAGCTATATATGAATCACAACAATCTGAGTAATATTAATATTGGAAATGAATGTGATGTTCACAAATGAATGAAAACAACTCTGGTACATTCTGAAATCTTAAAGAAAATGCTTTCCTATTAAGACGAAGTTCTACCATCTTGAATTAAACCTAACCTGAATTCAAGAGCCCTGTGTAAAAAAGCACTATTATGAATGAAAAATTTCTTATAATTGGCTATGTATGTATGTTACACTTAAATATTTTTTTATTTAAAAGGGAAGTTTAATAGGGATCTAGATGTTTTCTCAAATCCCAGAATCCTATAGATCTCTTATTTTACCCTCTGTGTGGTTCTTTATTGAGCTTAGGGAAAAAGGTCCGAAGACAGTGTAGGCACCATGGTAACAGGCTTGCCATGGTGTGCTCGGGCTGGAGGTGGAGAGGGAGTGGGATGTCACATGGAATGGCTCGTCTTGGGTTCCATCTGTGACTGTGGTCCAGCACGCTGGAGGAGACTCGAGAACTCAGTGAAAAGGACAGGGACGTGGTGGATCAAGGCTGGAGCTAAAGAGACACAGCTGCCGGTTTCTGGGGCTTAGGTGAATGTTCCAGAGTACCCATGTCCAGTTAAGCCTGTCCTCGAGTTAGCAGTAATTTTAGAGGAATGGCCTTCTTAGACTTGGCAACTTCTGGACTGTATCACTAGGACAGCTCAGATGGTTAATACTGAATTCTATTTTTAGCCCATTTGAGTGAAAGCAGGAGCTCATATGTTTGGCATCAGTTAGGAATTTTCCACTCACCCACCATTTCGGGAAACCCTAACCCATAAGAGGAGGCCTTGCTCGTGTTTCAGCCGTCCCACCATCTCATCACTCCACACCCAACTTGCTGGGGAATGAAGAGAAATGATGACATGAGATCCTTTCAAAGCCTGTCTTCTGGGCAGGCTTACTCTTTAGTGACAGAACCCAAGGGCCTTGTGGAACGGCTGCTGGATTCTGTAGAGCCACACTGGATGGAAGGACAACTTTTTGAAATTTTGACCTATTTTAAGTAGGGACTGGAAGATTCCTTTAAGGTTTGTTCTTGCCTAGGAAACACCGTCCCTGCAGAGTCACTGATGTTGACTCATTTTGTGGCAGGGCAGCCTTGCGTCATTCTGGTTTGGCTTGTGGGAAGCAAAAAATACCTCACTTGATGCAGAGAATTCATAAATTAGAAGAGTTGATATCGTTTCAAAAACAAGCACTTAAGGAAGAAGGGCAGTGGCCTTAGAGTCAGAGCCGAGCCCTGGCAGTATCCTCAACAGGAATGCACTCAGAGGCTTTGGACAGGGTCGGGAGAGAAGCTGTTAGGGAAAATTAAACAGCTGCCCTCTCAGAAGTTAGAGCCCAACGTAGGGGCTCGATACCTTCTAGCTCTAAGGTATGGACGTACAATTGCTGAATCAAGGCCCCAGGACAAAGGAAGGGAAGCGGAGATGTGGAGAAGGGGCAGATGCAGTCTTTGAAAGAGACAGGTCAAGAGCTGACTGCCCCCCATCCAGTTCGACGCTCACAGCTTCATGGTATATCAGTGCCTGGACCCAACCCGGGCCCAGTGCAATCTATGTAAGCCTGGGAGGTGGGGGTAGCTCGGCACATTAAAGTTTGGAGAAGAGTGTGGATACTGGAGAAAAGCCCCTGCCTTTGCCATTTTCTGGCCAGTGACTTAACCAAAGGGCCCCATATCCTCATCATTAAGGGAAATAAAGCCCAGAACCCACGTTACAGCATTTGGAGGAATGAACGAGGTGGAGGGCTGACCTAGCAGCCCTCCCGGCACACTGGTCATGTTTGATAAAGGACAGAGTCACTGCTGATGTACTGATTAAGCAGAACAGTTCAGCCCTTTGCCTTGACATTTCAGCCATCGTTTGTGGCTCATCTTTGACTGTTGGCCTTCCTTGGTCAGCCATTTGGTGATTGTAGATTGAAACTCATTGGTTTTAACACCTGTTCTTCAGGGAGGGTGGGGAGGAGGGTGGGGTGGGAACATCATCATTCCAGTGTCTTGACCTCCTTCCATAGCCTCTGCCTTCCGTATGGCACAGGGTTTCCACTAACTTCCATTTCTCACCCTCACCCCCTCTCCACCTCCTCTTTTTGTCCATCTCTGTCTACTTTTCTCGTCTTTTCTCTTATTCCCTCACTATGTTCCCCCCAATCTTATTCTTGCTTCCCTGAAGCAACAGATGGGTGGGGAAGGCCCAACCACAGGTATTGGTGTTAGCTTTTCATCAGTGACCCCAGTCCAAAGGTCGTCTCAGTAATGCCCGCCACACTGCGCATGGCCGAGGGCTGGCCTCACCCAGGACCTTCAGGAAACTCCCTCCCCAGTGTCTGATTCATGTGGGGCTCAGAAGGCAGAGGGGTTGCTATCCTATGGCAATGGATCCCATAGGCCTTTTCCCAGGGGGTTGTACAGTGAACAGAGGGTTGGAAACTAGGGGAGTGGGTAGCTCATTATGTTCCAGTTGATCATTGCCTGACCTGGACTAAGTCTTTGCACGTCTCGTCACACTGGAAGTTAACACTTTAGCAATCTCTTTCTGGACTGATGAGTCCAGTATTTCCATCCTCGGGCTGTGTCCAGGAGTTAGAGGACGTGAGTGTTCAGCATTACTCTTGATAGCAGGAACAGGTTTGTGTTTCTTTTTTTCACTAGTTAAAGACTCTTCTGGGTAAATTCTGAAATAAACAATCTCCAGAACACCAAATTTTCTTAACTTGTAGGGAACAAGTTAGTTGGCGATACCATGCCCTTGGGGTCGGTCTGGTTGGGACACTTCCTCCTTTGGCTTCCCCATCTTTGAACCTCATCAAACCTCAGAATGGAGCCAGGGAAGGTGGGACAGGGCTTAAAGAACAGAACATCCAGGTGGTGTGGAAATTCTGAATGCATTTAGACGATTAATTTGGGAAAGTGCCTCATTATACATGGGTTATATATGTATACATTTATATATAAATGAAAGTTGCAAATAAAAGGGAACAATGCAGTTATTATGACTGATCCTTAGAGTCTGTGAGATGCGGGGCAGCGTTCTAACTACTTCATGTGTGTTTATTCATTGAATCCTCACACACCCCAGGGTCGGCCCAGCACAGAGCAGCACAGCTTAGTGACTCAGGAAATAAGCCCTCCCAGGCATCATTACAAGCCCTGAAATTCAGGCAAGGGAGGGATGCTGCAGGCTAGGACAGAAGGAAATAGCCTCGGGAATGAGGCAGGATGGCCGGCAGCCTCAAAGGATGGATCCGCTGCCACATTATTCTTCAGAGACCCAGCAGCTAATAGTTGCTGGCACCTGTGGCTAAAATTGCTCTCGGTCTGTTATGAAAATAGAGTTTTACTTTTGGTGTTGTAAACACGGTGACGTTGCTCAGCAAATGCCCTTGTGATGCTCTGAAGCCCCCGCCTCAGCCCACCGGGGTACAGGTGTCACCTGCCAGGGCTTCAGTGCACCAGCCTCGGAAGCGAGCGTGGGAAACCTCCTTTGCATTTGGCACAGGTGCTTCTGGCTGCTGCAGTCCGAGGCAAAGGCTCTTGTTAAAGTGGCGCAGCTCGTGCTGTTGGGCGCACATTTTAGCCAAAATTCCCTCTCTGGAAATCCATGGGCTTGGGGAATACATAACTGCAAATGCTTTCTCTGAAAGTCTGTATTTTTTGGAATCTCTTTTTTGAAGCAAATTATACAGTGCATCTTTAAAAAAAAAAAACTTTATTGAGAACTCTTCACACACATACAATCCAACTGTATTATACAATCCGTGGCTCACAATATCATCACATAGTTGTGTATTCATCAACGTGATCATTTTCAGAACATTTGTATCACTCCAGAAAAAGAAATGAAAAGAAAAAACTCATACAGCCCATACCCTTTACCCCTCCCTCTCGTTGACCACCAGTGTTTCAATCTACCCAATTTTTTACTCTTTACCACCACCCCCATTATTTATTTAACTTTTATCCTTTTTTTTTTTGCTCATCTGTCCATACCCTGGATGAAAGGAGCATCAGATACAAGGTTTTCATTGTAAAAGCTATATCGTTATACAATCGTCTTCAAGAATCAAGGCTTGTAACTGTGGGATCGTGAAAACTTTGTGTCTGTTGCTCCTTTTATCCAGCGTATGGACAGGTGAGTAAAAATATATGGGTACAGAATAAATAAATGATGGGGGTAAAATAAATTGGGTAGATAGAAATACTAGTGGTCAATAAGAGGGAGGGGAAAGGGGTATGGTATGTATGAGGTTTTTTCCCTCCTTTTTATTTCTTTTTCTGAAGTGGTGCAAATGTTCTAAAAAATGATCATGGTGATGAATATACACAACTATGTGATGATATTGTGAGCCATTGATTGTAAACCATATATGGAATGTATGTGTTTGAAGATTTATCAATAAAAAAAAAAATCAAGGCTACTAGAACACAGCTCAGCAGTTTCAGGTACTTCCCTCTAGCCACTCCAATACATTATAACTAAAAAAGGGATATTACAGAGTGTATCTTGCCTAATTATAATTAGCAGTAACCATAGAAATGCTTATGGTTACTCGGGATCCCAAACTACAAATTCATCATATCTTCGATTCCATCTCTGTTTTATATCACAGAATGCATTTGATTTGAAAACAACTTAGCAGCCATTCAGTTACAGATGGCAGTCTTTGCACCAAATAATGACTTAGCTGGGAGTTTTCCTCTTGTTCTGTCTATTGACGGAACTTTGATGTTCCTCCTAGCTGAATAAATGCCTTAGAGACCTGAAGGATGGCATTAGTCATATTATAAATAGAAACATCTTGTGTTACGCTTCATGATCTGATATCATTATTTATTAGGCATCTAAGAGACAGCTATCTATGTATGGACAAAAGGGTAAGTTTAAGGGTGCAGTAGGTGAAACGAGCACATGCCCCTGAGAGAAACATGGCATGGACACTTCCATGGTCAAAAATCTCATACTAATAATACTATTAATAATGTATACTAATATATGACAGCTGATTAGTGGGTAGGACACAGACTTGCAAAGAAGTGTTCTTATTATCTTATCCCAGAGGGTAATGCAGAGCAAAGCACGGCTGTGGGTGTTATTATATTATACTGCAAACTTTGCCATTTGAATGGGATACAAATGGATGAGTCAGACTTGGCTTTGCACATTTTTTATATGCTTATGTAATGATAAAATTATCTCCTTAAGGACTAGACTTATAAATATTTGCTTAATATGATTCATTAATTTAACATGTGAAAGTGCTTATCTAGCATAAAACTAGGGGACTCTCGGTATCCGTTTTGTTTTTTCAGAGTGAAAGTGCCCTTGTGAAAGAAAAAGAGCTGTCAGTCGAGCTCGCCAGCGTCAGGGATGAAGTTGGTAAGTAGGGCCTTGGAAACGAGGAGCGGATAGAATGCCTTTTCCTGACTCCTGTGACTGTGTAACAAAAGCCATTACGTTCCATGGAATAAGCCAGTCAGGCTGCCTGGACAAATGGAGTCTCGTCCCCAGCACAGGGATGGGTTTTTGTAGCCTTGCAGGGAGCTGTAACTTTTAGCTCTCTGTCAGTGTAAAGACAGCTTCGTAACAGGCAGTGGGGAGGTAATCAGGCATTCACGCCCCTGCTGGCAGATGGCAGCCCCTCTACAGTCTGAGCACCTCTGCATCTCAGCACCTGCTGGGTAGGGGGGGCTCAGGGCAGGGGGAGCTTGGGAGACCCAGGAAGAGCCCCCAGCTTTGGTGGGTGACATGAGTTGCTCTCTGTAAGATTCAGGTACCCCTGGCTTCCTGCCACTGGCCACCCTGCCAGACAGGGCTCTGGTAGAGAACAAGGTCAACACACACATCTGGTTGATTTGATCATGCGCATTCATGCGGGAAAGCCTCATCTTTGCTGATAGGATGGTGGAGTTCCCTGGGAACCACGGGTGGCCTCCCCTGCCCAGTGAAAGAGCGAGCCCCCTCCCCGGGCCCTCGGGATGTGATGGAGACGGCTTTCCCTCTGGGTCAGAGGCCAGACCAAGTGCCTGCGTGTTGGCATGGCCTGGTCCTGTCTTCCCTCTTACGGGTCGGTACATGGGCGGCGTCCTCCCTGGCCAGCTGGTCCCTTCCAGGACAGCACTTCCCCTCTGTCCACTTTGGTCCTAGGAGCAGCCAGCCACTTGCAAGTGGACTTCCTTCCAGAGCAGAGGCAGATGGCCCAGGGCTTTCTCCTCCAACCATGCAAATAATCATCAGAATCTGAAAGCTGGACTCCCGGGGTTCCCCCCGGGGTGTGCAGGGGGCTGGGGGTGGTATCTGAACAGAGCGCCTGCTCCCCCTCCCCCTTTTTCTTCATTTTTCTCCTTTTTTAAAATTATTTTTTCTTCACTAATACCTGTGATGTCTTCTGTCCCTGAGTTGGGGCAGCAGTTATGGGCCCCTGTGGCACACACTTCCTGGCCTCCCCTGGGCCTGGCTGGGGGCAGCAGTTGTACACCCGTGTGCATGCACTCGTCACACCCCATGTCCTCTTTAAAAGGACAGTCCCCCCCATTTTCCCATTGATAGGGGATCCATCGTATCAAAAAGAGTTCTTCCTTCGTCAGTTCACCAACTGCAAAGAACTCACTTGCTGGCCTCACCCACCCGGGGCCTGTCCTGAGTTCATGGGACTCTAACCCCCTCTTCCCCAGTGAAGCCAGGAGGGAACTGACTTGGCCTGTGCTGACCTCAGGTCGATTCCCAGGGCCGCATCCTTTCTGGAATCTTAATCCTTCATCACACTGTGGAGACAGCCCTGAGATTCCAGAATTTCTTGATTCACCATGACGCGTGTGTCTAAATAGTTTTTTTTATAGTGTCCCCAAGGCCAAATAAATACCTGAGAGTTGTACTTATAATGTAATTAGGTCTAAACAATTTGATAATTTTTATGTCCAGAAAACTTAGTGGCCATTTGAAAAATTAGTGCGTATATTTTGGAAGAACAAATAATATTTTAGTTTCATTTTTTAATCACCACAGTTGCTTGCAAATGGTATGTGTGTGCCTCTTGGGCCTGCACACCTTTTTGAACCTTGGAATCAGATCAGATAATGCCACCCTTCTCTCCTCTTCTACTCCGATTTTCACTCTGTACTTTTTATCACAGAACAACCAAACTCCATCTTCATAAAGCTACCTCATCTAAAGGAATGAATTGCCATCTAGTTTTGACTCTGTGAATTACTCTGAGCTGTCAGTTGACCTGGTATCCAACAGAAATCCAGCATTGTTGTGTGTCCCTTGGAGTTCTGAGATAACCTGAAGTGTCCCTGAGAGTTTGATGCAGTGGCCCAGGGTGCCTTGGTACTCAGTTTGGGAACCACAGGCTTTGGGCCTCTTCCCTTCCTTCAGTGGCTGAGAGCCTTGGGTGGGAAGACGGATGGGTCTTCAGAGACTCAAGACTGAATGTTGCTCTCCCAGAAGTGCTCAGTGTTACCCTACATGAAATACACCTCTAGCCACAGTTTCTTCCCCTTTTAGCAAGATATGTTGGTCTTCATTTAGGGAGAGAAAGAAGTGTGGAACTGTGTTCTGCCTCCAGAGCTTCCATTTGAGGGATATCAAAGCCCTGGAATGTCGCACCCCAGACATTGTGTGTTTCTCCATGAAATTGATGAGTCTCTAGGAAGTAGGAAGGTTTGATGGTCCCAAGCATGAGCTTGTGAGTCATACGTCCCCAGTTCAAACTGGGAAGTTGGTTGCCCTCTCTGTGCCTTGGGCTCACCTTCATAAAGTGGCAAAGCACCGGGGGAATCGAGGAAGACGGTGTTGACAGAGCACTCGGCAAAGGTGACCATCCTCATTATGAGGTGAGTGGCACCTTGGACTCTGAGGATAGAGGATGAAATCTTCCACCATAGGGTAGATTTATCTGTAGGAGACATCTGTGCCCACCATCAGCCGGCCTCATGGTCTACCTTCCCCAAAGCTTAATGAGTGTAGCAGGCACAGCATAGGATTACTTTGGATTTCTGGCTTTAAGTCTTATTTGACTTCTGCATTAGCCCTAAGAATAGAACCAGAATCACCTGCCAACACCACTGCGAGTTGGGGAGGGAGGGGTCTTGGCAGCCCCAAGACCCGGTTCATCCAGCCGGCGGCCAGCAGGTAGATATATTAGCAACAAGTTCCCGACCACTAGAGAGGTTCCATTTGGGAGAGAAGAAAAGCAAAGAGGAATATGGGGCTCATATTAACTGTAAATTCCATGAGTTCAGGGATTTTGACCCGCAGTGGATTCCCTTGGACAGGAAAAGACAAGGAAGCTCACAAACCTGACTAACAAAAGGCCTCCCTATAAATAGAGCGTCAACTCTTCCCTTGCCAGCCCCACTTTGATTTAGACCTTATCAGTGAGTCTGAGGAGAGCTGCTGGAGGTAGGGAGGCGCTGGAATTTCTAAAGACTGAATTCAGACATAGGAGAAGGCGAGAAGCTGCAAAAAGTCAGAATCATTTAAGGAAACCTAGGAAAGATTCCAGAGCAGAGCTCGTCTGTCGCTGGGGTCTAAAAATTACGGATTAAATTTTTTCATTTCCATTTCATCGCTGCTTGAAGTACTATCAGAGGGTTCTCCTAAGTGCCCGTCGGCACCCCACACCCCTCCTGTGGACAGACTCCCTCAGAGGCTTTGCGCTGCTCACCGAAACCCATGCTGCTCAAGCCTGAAGATGCATTAGAATCCCCTGGACTACTTTTTAAAAACACAGACTTCAGGACCCACCCGAGACCAGCAGAATCAAAGACTTTGAGAGTGAGGATGAGGCTTTTTTGCCCTTTTGTCCCCCAGATGTTTATTAAGTGCACTTAAGTTTGAGGATCCATAAACTGCATTGGAGGAACGGGGGCTTTTGATTTGAATTGGGTCAGGGTGGAGGGGAGTGGGTGGTCTGGGGTGGTGGGAGGGCGCGGCCCTACCCCAGAGGGCTCTGAGCAGCAGGGGCTCTCCGGGGACAAGGAGAAACGGGTGGGAAAGGGTGCAGAAGAGGAAGTGGCAGAAGACAAATCCCACTTGATTCAGAGTTACACATAGGGTTGGCCTGGGTTCTAGAAAAAGAGAGAGAAATGTCCTTGTAACCACCAGGTGCATTTGCTGATACTTCGCATTTAGAAAACGTTCCCATTTGTGGCGTCTCTGGCAGAAAGAACTACATGAAGGACCTACTAGAAGGAGTGTCATTTGAATGGTGCCCCAACCAGAGCTTTGGGCAGGGCCATCCCACCCTAACTGAGAGGGAGTTTCTTGGCCGTTTACAAGTGAGTATTGAGAACGTCCCTAGCTGAGTGCTCCCAGGTTATGGAGAATGCCGTAGCAGGCATGCAGGTTGGAGCCTCCCAGCCCTCTCCAGATTTTAGGGCCTGGTCCCCACCCACCACATTTTAGAGATGAGTGAGCTAAGACTTGTCCAAAGACTTAGTCAGCTACTGCTGGAATAACCACAGGAAGCACCAAGAAGAAAAACTTAGTTCTTCTGAATCTCAGTCCATTCATTCATTCATTCATTCAGCAAATCTATTGAGCCCCCAGTATATGCCAGGCATGGGCCAGGCAGGGTCACCATAGGTGGTTGAGTAGATTGTACCTACAATAGGGTATGACTCTAGGTTGGGACTGAAATGCATCCCCCATTGCAGCCAGCTCACCATGCCCTGTGCCCTGCCATGGGGCACTGCCACCCAAAGAAGGGGCACTTTTTAAAATGTACACAAAGGTGCCATGTGGGCTAGTTGAGGTGCTGGTGCTAGGTTTTAGGGCTGCAGTGATGAATAAGACTCTGCTCCAGTCTTCGAGGTGCTTACAGCCCAGGGCTCCAGAAGGGGAGGCCATTAAGCTGGGCCTATTTGATAACCAAGAGGCAGAGAGATGGATACAGGAACTAAAAAGACCACAATTACTGAGCTCTACTAACACCTGCTGCCCCAGTGAATGTACCTGGGCCAGTGGGTGCCATGTCCATTTTCACTTGTTTCCATTCTGCAGACCTAAGGAGAGAAAAATTCTGCTTCCCCATTCCTCTTTCCATCTATTGAAAAATGTTTTTAAAGTCCTAAAACTTTCAATCATGCTGACAAACTAGAATGAGCTATTCTTCCCCTTTGAGCACTTAAGTACCCCCCCGCCACCATTTTTTTTTTTTTTTGTAGTTATGCAGGAATCGAAGGTGTGGTTTGCAGATTACTTTTTCCCTCTGATGTTATTTTTAGGGGAATATATTCTCAAAAGTATGGACCAAAATTTTTGACAGGATTTCACATTGGTTCTAAGCTCACGTGAAGTGTTCTTGGTATTTATCCTATAAGCCAAAATGAAAGTTATGGTGGATTTAATCTTATCATGTGTTTGGGGTCACTTCGTAAAGAGGAAATTAAATCCCTCAGCCTCTCTCTCTTATTCTCTGTCCTCGCCACCCCCGCCCCAAGGGGAGAGTCCCTGTAGAGTGGACTAAAATTGCCATTATCTGTGCTACAGTGTATTTCCTGGTGGTCAGATCTGAGAGCTGCCTTGTCTTTGGAGTCGGCCCAAATTGGGTGTGTCCTTGGAGAAGACTTCCCTGGCTGTGGTGGCTCTGGGGAAGCAGGGGCCTTTGGATCTGCAGGAAACCGGCATCCCACACCCCGTCCAGCATAGGACAAGCAATGAGGAAAGCAAAGTTACTACTTGAATTTTATCACCTTTAAAAGTATTCCATTTTCAAAAAAAAAGTATAGGTTAAAAAAATGACCCATGATATTTTTCTTGGAGCGCCATTCTGCAAATTCAGAAATCAAATATTGACTAACGGAAGGGTCCTCTTACATATGTAATATTTGGAATGTTTTTTTCCAGAAGCAAATTATTTCTTTCCAAGATGTCACGCTTCACATTTTGCTTGGATGTTTAGGGTCCTCTCACCAGGAAAGATGAGTGAGAGAATAACAGCACAGACTCACCATTTCTGCCTTACTAGAAACTCTGAACCTTAAAAATCCATTAGGTAAACTCCACCAGACAGAAAAGCACATGCAGTGCAGTAGCCAGGTGCAAACGGGAGGTCTCGGACTCCAGCCCCAGCAACCCTGGTGCTTCCCAGGCCTGGGGAGATGCACATGCAGCCTGGAGCTGGCCCTCTGCCACCCACTGCCACACTTCCCTAGATCCTTCCCTCTGGCTGCTCAAAGCTGGGACTCTGGATCCGCAGTGAACTTGGCCGTCATCTTTGAAGTTCTGTCACCCCAGCTGCTCTCCTCTGGCCTTAGTCACCCGGCCTTGGCCCCCAGTCCCTAACGCTGATGGAGAGCTGCTTTCCACATCCGCCCGGGACTCCTGGCACCCTCTCCTCTCTTACACTGTGTGGCAGTTCCTACTGCAAGCCAGGCTCACAGGTTTTCATCTTTCTCCCAGCTTCACACCGAAGGTGGACTTTACCTTTTTGTCTCTAATGCACACAGTTAAAATGAAATATGGTTTTAAAACACAAAGCACGGTTTAATGAAACCATCATTTTGGCCAAATTTCTCAGGTATTATACAGAAATCTAAATGGTTAAAGCTGCATTTTTATTAAAACCTGCTTATTGAAACAGGGCAAAACAATAATGCCTGAATATTTTCGATAGTGTGAAATAAAGAGATATTTTTAAATTTGAGAGCTTTGACACAACGGTATGTTAGGAAACCAAGTTTGTGGTGGTAAGCACTTAATTGTTACTTATTACATCTTTAAGTTGCTAACTAGAATGACTTTTTCAACTTATTCTCATTTATGATTAACAATTCACTCACACGTACACACACCGCTGAAAGTACATTGGTGACATGAGTTTACTTTTCAGTTTTGTACATACAAGTCATCTTCTAGTTTTGTGACCGTATTTCCTTATATTTCCACAGTGCTTAATACCTACCAAGCTTTGTTTTATTTAATCATTCAAAATGATTTTAAAATGTTTTATTTAATCATTCAAACAACAGGGAAAGTAGGTGTTGTCATCTTTATTTCCCAGATATCAGAGTTGAAGTTCAGAAAGATTGCATGACTTTCCTCAAAGCCTACAGACTCAGGTCTTGGACAGAGTCAAGTCTTGATCCAGAGTCTAGAATTCTTTCCATATGTAGAATCTAAGTTTACCATGGCGTCTCAGAAATGAATAACAAAATCCACCCCCCCCCATGGTAGCTTAATCACCCCTCCAATGGTAGCTTAATCCTGGTAGATGTATGCTTCTTTTTTGCATAAAATCAGGAGGGAAGCACCAAAAGGCAGGAATGTGATGCTGTACGAAGTCCTCAGGTGACCCAGGCTTTGTGCAGCTCGCTGCTCATCCATCCCAAGATGGTGGCCTTTCACTTCATGGTCCAGTGTGGCAGACAGTGCGGCGGTCATCACATCTGTATCTCAGAGAGCAGGAAGGAGGAAGAAATGGAGAAGGAAGCAGAGAATGTCAGCTGCCTTTGCAGGAAGCTTCATCCCACTAGACAGAACTAGGCAAAGCCAGCTGCAAGGGAGGCTAGGAATGTTCTCTTTACTCTTAGTAACCTTACTCAGAAGTTATCTTATTACTGTGGAGGAAGGGGAGAGCATATATTGGGGGACCACTAGCAGCAGCCTGTGCCATAGTGCCCTGAGTATCTCATCAGTAACCTGGGGATGATAGGGCTATCACTGTGGGTGGGCATCAGGAAGGCATCTAGCAGAGCGCTTGGCACAATTTATGCTCATTCTCTAAAATTTCAAATTTCCTGCTGTCTTTCTCCCTCTCAAAGTTAAAAAAAAAAAAAGATCTGAATCAAAATACCTAGGCTAAGAAGTCACTTCACAAAAATTAACCAAGGTTGAGACCACAAAAAGAATGCACATTCTGATTTACAAAAAGCTCTTCTACGCACCAATTAAAAGACAGAGGTTGTCAGATTCGATTAAGAAAAAAAGCAAAGCCCAGCTCTGTGCAGCCTAAAAGGAACCTGTTTCAAATGTACATAGGTTAAAAAGTAAAACGAAGGGACAAAGACATACTATGCTAACATCTATCAAAAGAAAACTAAAATGGCTTTATTAGTAATTAGCAAAGTAGACTTAAGATCAAGGAATATTATTGGGAACGAAGATGGACATTACATCATGAAAAGGGGTCAGTTCACCAGGAAAACAACAATATTGAGCATCTGTGTACCTAACAATACAGCTTCAAAATACCCACAACAAAAGCTAATGAAACTGAAAGGAGAAATAGACACATCCACTATTATGGTTGGAGGCTTGAGTACTCTCTCGGTATCAATAGAACAAGTAGCTGAAAATCAGTCGGGATGTAGAAGATTTGAGCACCACTGTCAGCCAAGTTTCCCGACAGATGTTCATAGAACACTCCATCCAGCAGCAGCAAAAGCATCCTTTTCAAATGCTCCTGGAACATTCAGCAAAATAGACCATATTTGGGGCCATAAAACAAACTTCAACAGATACAGAAGAATTGAAATCACATAAAATGCTTCAGGCTATAAAAGAATTAGATGACAAATCAGTAACAGAAAAATATTTGGAAATGCTGCAAGCATTTGGAAATTAAACAACATACTTCCTTGGGCCAAAGAGGAAACCACAAGGAAAATTTTTAAACGTGTTGAATTGAATGAAAATAAAAGCATAACATATCAAAAATCTGTGGGATGCAAAAATCTCAATTTGTTCAACCCAATTTTCGAGCACCCAATATCTGGTAAGCACTGTCCTAGGCTCTCTAATACTGAGGTAGAGATATTGTTTGAAAGAAGCCTTTCTCTACTAAAAATTTGAGTCAAAAATTTGAGTATGACGATGTAGTTCCAAAATATACTGCTTTCTTCACAAGATGAACCATTGAGCTTGACGAGGTCCAGGAACCATGTGCCTCTCTTATGGGGAAATGATATCAGTTCAGAGCTGGGGAAATTCAAGCCAGTGATGTCAGCTACTTTGATTAGATTTTATTCCAGTAAATGTAATTTTCTAAAGTCATTTTAGTTTCCATCCTGACCAGGAGTTTACTCATGCACAGTAATATCAAAACTGCAGATTTCCCTGAAGATGCCAGGGGCTGAGTTTGGTTGCCTGGGAAACACATTAGCAACTACAATTCCACAAAACTGCTGCACTTCGTTGGAGATAATCATCTATTCTATTTAGCAATCAAGCATTTTTTATATTTATCAAATCCTTATAAGTCTTCAGACACAGTATATTCTACTTGTTGTTTTTTAATGTGGAAATGGTTGTTTTACATTCCTCTAAATGGATAAAGAGAATTTTGCTTTCTGTTAAAATATGTTCTATATTAATGCTAATAATTTAAAATCTGTGTTTGAACCTTAACTATCCTGAATTCATTCACTAGAAGACCTCATGACACCAAGGTTGTCCCTAAACTCGGAGCCAGCTGCCTCCAGGGGTTTGTGACTGTAAAACTAATGTTTAAATATTAGAGGTAAACCCCAAATCACATTACTATTAAGGGCTGGATCCTCTCTCTTTCCACCATGAACACATCATCACGCTGCCTTTTGTTGGGAGATCTAAAGTGGTGCCTTGAGAAAGATTATTAATAGCAAGAAAGAAGTCATGACATGGTATGGATTTTAATGCTATGAAAATTGCTGAAGAGCACGTTGCAAAATCTATGTTGTAGATTGCAAATAATCCATGCAAGTTATGCAAATATGCAAATATTGTACATTTTAATGCTGTGAAAATTGCTGAAGAGCACGTTGCAAAATCTATGTTGTAGATTGCAGATAATCCATGCGAGTTATGCAAATATGCAAATATTGTACATTTCTCAAGCACAAAGCTCCCCTCTTATTTTCCTCTCTATTTTTTTCCTGATTCATTTTATCAACTTGCTTGAACTCTTTACTGTGCCAGGAGTAAAGAGGAATTTGACAGTCTCTAACCTCAAGGAACTCCCGTGTATTGGAAGAGACAGAAGAGATGTAGACACATAGCTAAGGTGCAGTATCATGGGTGAGGGGCTAGAGGCTGGGAGTTCACAGGAGGGTCTGGGACCCAGCCTAGGGGCCAGGGGAGCCTCAGGGAGTAAAGCTGCCGAGCTTACAAGAAACTTGGGAGTTGGTGAGCAAATGATTCTTGCATAAGCTTGATCAATTACAGAGAAAGCATTCCTGGCATCATTGATAGGATCTCTCTTTTGGAAAATGGGAAAAATAGTGAAGAAGGTACATTTTCCATATGACCATCCCTAAGCAGGGAGCATAGGACCAGGGACTTTGTGTTTTATGAAACTCTTTCAATTACTTGCATAAAAAGCAGTGGCAGTGTTTGGGTCATAAGGCGCAGACAGTTCTCTCTTGGCAGATTTTTTTCAACTTTCAATTTATCTCATCATGTCAAATGTTGTTATAAATTATTCTCATTCACCCAAATAATCACAGAGTACCACCAGGTCTATATTCGAGAATGCAAGAGTACTGTCGGTCTATTTGCTTGGTTTGATAGTTTATTTGAACACTGTAATATATAAATTGCAGTATATATGTAATTTCATGCCATTCATTTTGATGAGAATTTCAGTTTTACAGCCACATGTCAGGTTATTTGGAAGTTATTCTGATGAAGGAGGTAATTGACCAGTTCTACATTGCAGATAACCATGTGAAGATTTCCTAGGCTTCAGTTATAAAAACTCTGACCATGATTTCAGGGCCCCTTAACCCTTTGCAAAAAGAGCCCCCAATGAAGGCTGAGGTCAGAGTTCAGTCCGTCAGAACGAGGTGGCATCCGAAGAGACCAGGTTGGCAGCTGCACGGCATTTGCCTTGGTAGCTTCACCAGGATCCAGCTTTTTTTGTTTTCATTGTTAGCACCCCAGAAATGGATCTGCCTTTCAGGGAACACCTTTTACTAGAACACGTTTACTAGAGCCTGAGATAAAAAATCAAAATTCCAATATATTGATTTACCATGAGCGATATATTAGGACTTGCATGTTTCTGCTGACTGTGCATTATCTCCTTATGGTAGATCCTCCTCGAAAGCTAAAAGAAGGCTTTTTGGTGAACCAAAATCAGTTGTGTGCTGTCAATAACAATGGCATCTCGCTGAGAAAGCCTTGGGCATCCGACTGCATAATCCTTTTTTTCTAGGACCTTGGTTCTTAGCCAGGGATAGGGATGGGAGGAGATAGAAAGGCTGTTGGGATCACCTGGGAGCTTTTTCAGTATACCCATGTCCAGATTTCCACTTAATGGGGTAACTGGTACTGGACTTAAGCTCTCACTGTACACAATTATAAATCCGGAAGAAGAATATATGGGTCAGCTGTTTTCCGATATCAGAAAACCGGCACCACAGACTATGATCTTTGAGAAAGGGGAACCACACCAACTGAGTCCTGTGTTTTCCCAGCTCTCTGCCTGGTGCACTTACCAGACTACAGCACAGAATCCCGCTGAGATGAAGAGGCATACACCAGAGTTCAGGGCAACGGAAGAAGCTAGAAACTGGGGCAGAGCACTGGAGAGGAGTCAGCTGGAGAGGAGGGTCCCAGGAATTTGCATGAGGGTTTCCCACACCTTGTTAGAGAAAGGGAAGGGTTTGCATACACAGGAGAGCCTGCAGAGGGCAGTACTGCAAGGCTGAGAGCTGAATAGCAATTCCAGAGATTGGGTTAGGCTGGTGGATGCTGGATTCCAGCCCAGCCAGAGTGGGGAGGTCTCACTGAGCACCTTTGAGCAATCAGTCAAGACCTGAGAAAAGCCAGGCTTTAGAAGTAAGCCTTGTGACCCAGAGGGAAAGTCTGTCTAGGGCTAAAGACGAAAGTGAAATAAACCTAATAAAGAATAAAGCCTGGTGGTAGAATGCTCGCCTGCCATGCAGGAGACCCAGGTTCAATTTTCAGCCCATGCACACACACACCACCCCCCCCAGAAAAAAAAAACCAAGCCTGAGAGAGTCAAGGGGATCCACCAGTCATTTAACTGTCTGCCAGAACAAAACATAACACCCAATAAAGGAAGACAGTGTAATATAAACTCCATGCAAGGCATCATCCTCAATGTCCAGAATACAATTTTAAAAATTAAGAGGCAGGTCCCATGACCCAGAAAAAAACAGTCAACAGAAACAGGTCGTGAAATAACCCGGATGTTGGAATTTGCAGACAAGCAGTTTAAACAGCTATTTTAAGTATGTTTAAGCACTTTTAGAAAAAGAGAAACGTAATAAGTCAACAGAGAATCACAACAGAGAAATGAAAACTATACATAAGAAACATATGGAAATATTAGAACCAGAAAGTATATCTGAAATGAAAAATTTACTGGATGGGCTGAAGTGCAGGTTGGAACTATAGGGAAAAGAAGGGTCACTGGATAGAAGCCAGACCAATATAAGCCCATCTGAAGAAGACAGGGAGAAAAAGATTAAAAGAAGAAAAAGAAGAAAGACCCTCTTTGATCCTTAGGAGTATATCAAGCCATCTAACAGATGTGTAATTGAATTGTCAGAAGGTGAAGACAGAGATTGGGGAGAAAAAGTGTTTGAAGAAGTAATGAGCAAAATATCCTAAATTTGATTTTAAAAGAGCAAGCTGCAGACCTAAAAAAAATCTCAGTAAATCCCAAGTAAGATAACTACAAAGAAAACCACACCTAAATGCATCATAGCCAAACAGCTGAAAATCAAAGATAAAGAGAAAATATTAAAACAACCGTATAAAAAGACCTATTACACACGGAGGGATAAGGCTACAAATGACAGTTAACCATGTCAGAAACAATGGAGGCCGGAAGACAGTGGAATGGCATTTTTAAAGTGCTAAAAGGAAAAAAAAAAGTCAACCAGAATTCTATATCCAGAGAAAATATCCTTTAAAAATGTTGGAAACTTGGATCTACAGGAAAGAAATAAGAGTAGCAAAATATAAATATGCAGATAAATAGGAAAGTCTCTCTTCTATTTTTTTTTTTTTTTTAGTTTTTAATGAGCTTTTGCAATAGTATACGTCCCTGTAATCAGCACCCAAAAGAAGTTATAGAAATTTACATTATTCCAGAAAGTTTCCTCATACCTCTTTCCAGTCAATCCTCCACCCCCTCCTCCAGACTTCTATCACCGCAGGTTCGTTTTGCCTATTCTTGGGTTTCATATGAGTGGAATCAGACAATAAGTACTCTTTTGTGACTAGATTCTTATTCTCAACATAAGAGATTGATTCATGTTGCTGAGTGTATCAGTAGTTTACTCATTTTCATTTTTTGAGTATGCCACAATTAATTTATCCATTCTTCTCTGGGTGGACATTTGGGTTATTTCCACTTTACTGCCATTATAAATAAGGCTGTAATGAATATTCTTGCACAAATCTTTTTGTGGACATTTATGTTTTTATTGCTCTTCAATAAATACCTACAAGCAGAATTTCTGGGTCAAAAGATAAATGTCAGTTTAACTTTAGGAGAAGCTTCCAGACAGTTTCCCAAATGGTTGTATCATTTGGCACTACCCCAACAGCGTCGGAGCTTTCTAATACCCCTACAAACTTGCCAACCTTTGGTCCTGTCAGTAATGGTATTGTTTTAGCCATTCTAGGAGATGTGAAAGAATAGCTCCTTGTGGTTTAATTTGCATTTTGCTGATCACTAATAATGTTGAGGACGTTTTATGTGCTAAAAGGCCATTTGCATACCTTCTTTTGTGAAGTGCCTGTTGCCCATTTTTAAGTTGTTTGTCTTCTTTACTGTTTATTTGCAGTCATCATCCCTTTTATGCTCTGGTGTGAGTCCTTTCTCGGATTCACGTATTACAAATATTTTCTCCCCGTCTGTGACTTACCTAATCATTTTCTTGATTGTGTCTTTTGATGTATTACAAATATTTTCTCCCCATCTGTGACTTACCTAATCATTTTCTTGATTGTGTCTTTTGATGATGAGAAAATGTTAGTTATGATCAAGTCCAATTTATCATTTTTCTTCTTTTGTTGTTGGTAGATTTTGTATCCTGTCCAAGAAATCCTTGCCTCTCTTTGCTTCTAGAAGCGCTCTGGTCCTGCCTTTTGCCTTTAGGCCTGTGCTCCATCTTGAATTCATCTCTGTGTATGTGGAGCAAAATTTGGATTTTCCCTCCACACAGATAACTGTTTGTTCCAGCGCTATTTGTTTAAAAGACTTCTCTTTCCCCATTGAATTGTCATGACACCTAAGGGATCTTTTTTTTTTCCTTTTACTTTATCTGTAGGAAAATCAACTGTTTAAGGCAAAAAGAGTAACATTTTAATGCAGGGTTATAACACATGTAGAAGTAAAATATAGAGCAATAGCAAACCAGGCAAATTTTATAAAGTAAAATTTAATACATAAATATAAGCAATAACACAGATAAGCCTTCCAAAATAAAGTTTTTTAAAGAATGAGGAGACAGAAAAAGGTAAAAAATTCATGCTAATTTCTTTTACTATCCCCTCAAATACGTTCATTTGCCTTTGCTCATCTCCAAACTTACAGAAATAAAATTACTTTATTGTATTCACATACAAATTTTAAAAACTATTTATTTTTATGCCATTTAATTCAGGATAGTAAATATATGACTAACCAGTAACTTGGTCACCTCTGACTATTGACTTAGTTACTTCTAACTAGAGTTTTGGGTAGGAGGGGAAAATTACTCTTTACTACCCTCCCTTGTATATTGCTTGAATTTTTGTCCACATGCGAAACATAGCGGTCCCATCACACTGGTGAAGAAAGGGCCTGCTGTGGCTCTCTGCCCGCATCGGCTGAATGGAGTTCAAGCTTCCCCCTGGCACGCTGGGGGCACTCTCTGTCCTCCTGGACCCACCTCCTGCTGCTCCCCGAGCCGCATGCCCACAGATGGCCTCTGAAACTCCGCAGCCTCTTCCTGAACTGTCCTCACCCTCTCTTCACCCCTGCAGCCTCCCAAGCTTCCCGTAAAACTCCAGTCTGTCCTCCCTTCGTGAGGCCTCCTCATTAGACACTCCTTCCTCTGCCCTGCTTCCAGAGCCCGCCCAGCCGCAGCCCTTGGCATGCAGCTGTTGTTGCTAATTTATGCATCTGATGCTCTCTCCTCCTGCCACCAGCCCATGCGCCTCAAGGCGGGAGGCTGTGCTTAGGAGTCAAGATTCGTTTCCTGATTACCTTCTTCTATGGCTCATTTTCATGTGTCAGCTTGGCCAGGGGATGGTTCCAGCTGTGTGGTCAAACGAGCAGTGGGCTGCTTGGTACTGTGAGGGCCTGTCATGGATTTAGGTCATCAGTCGTTGGGTCGCATCTATGGCTGGTGAGATCTGCAACCAGCAAAAGAGCTTGCCTGTGCAATGCGAGGAGTCTCGTCAATCAGGAGACCTTCAAGGAAGAAGTGAGGAGTTCACAGTCCACAGGAAGAATTTCTACCCCGACCTCAGCCAGCTTCTCTTGGGGAATTCAACTTCACCTTCATCGGAGTTCCCAACTTGCAGCTTCTCCTGGGCTTTCAGTGTCACCATCAAGGTACCCACTTGTGGTCTGCCCTATGGAACCGGGACTGCCCATCCCCACGGTTGCGTGAGCCCATCCTACAGTAAATCATTTAATATTTACATCTTTACATATATCATAGAGACGTAGATATCTCCTGCTAGTTCTTTTTCTCTGGGGAGCCTTGACTAATACACATCTTGTGCAAGAAATTTCATATTTGAGGAACTTGAGGCCACATGGGAAAAATTATTTGGGGAGACTGAGCTTGCAGGAAAAACCCTTATAAATATCTTTGTTTTCACTAAAGTAAAATACAATAGAAGAAATAAAAACATCTGTGCCATTTCACGCATTTAGCGCTCTCGGAATTAATCCTGCTTAGGTCTCTCACTCACGAGGGGCGCTTTCGCTCTTCTTTCCTGGAATTTTCAGCAGACGCTTGTCAACCATGCGTATGTATATCAACCATAATTAAAGCTGATGTGTACTGAATGCTTACGAAGTGTCAGGGAGTGTGTATACATTGTTTCTATTTCTCTCAATGTCCTTGCAAATTAGTTCAAATCATCCCTATTTTGCAGGTGAGAATACTGAGGCTCAGCTATACTTGGCCACCGACCTTGAAAGTTGTACAGCAGGGCTTTGAACTGAGATTCACCAGCTCCCAAACCTCGGCCTGTTGTTTTCCCTTGAGCGCTTCTCCTCTCATGCCTCCTCAGAGACAATATTTTTGGTTTGCTTTGGGTTGCTTGTCTGCGTCTCCATCCAAGTGGTGGTGGATTTCAGAATCACGACTGTCTGGGTCAGGCTAGTCCCATGAGCCTGCCATGAAGCACAGGTGTTGGCGCCTCCCACCTGGCTCTCGGCTCCCTGCCTCCTAACAGACTCAGCATCCAGTGATTGGGTTTGAGTTTGCTTTGCCTCAGTTTACCTTCCCACCTATCAAAGCTTCAGTTCAAAGCCTCTACTCCTGCTCTGCCATCCATTTACTTTTCAGATCTATATATTCTTTTCCCTCTCTCTCTTTCTATCCTTTTTATTGCCCTTCTACTGGCACTCTTAACTTCTGTGCCCTCCTCCAGACCTCCCTCTCCTGTCTTTTTCCTTCAGCTGACAGAACTCCCTTTAGTATTTCTTGTAGGGCAAGTCTCTTGTTGACTAGTTCTCTCAGTCTTTGTTTGTTTTTGAAGATTTTAATCTCTCCCTCAGTTTTGAAAGACAACTTGGCTGGATACAGAATTCTTGGCTGGAAGTCTTTCTCTTTCATGATCTTAAATATATCATACCACTGTCTTCTCCCCTCCGTGGTACCTGTTGAGTAGTCAACCTTATGTGTTTCCCCTGTATGCAGTAGGTCACTTTTCTCATGCTGCTTTCAGGAATTTTTGCTTCCCTTCACCATTTGACAGTCTGATTAGTATGTGTCTTGGAGTAGGCCTATTTGGATTTATTCTATTTGGGGCTATTGGGTCTCTTTGATTTATGTCTTTTATAAGAGTTGGGACGTTTTCTCCAATTGTATCTTCAGCTAATCTTCCCAGCCCTTTACTCTTCTCCTCTCCTTCTGGGACACCAGTGATTCTTATATTGGCGTGCCTTTTGTTGTTCATCATTTCCCTGAGATCTATTTTTTCCATCTTTCTTGCCATTTGCTCTTTTGTGCACTCTAGTTCAATTGTTCTCTCTTTTAACTCACTTATTCTTCCTTCTGCTTCTTCAAATCTGCTATCATGTATCTCTAGTATATTTCTGATTTGGTTGACAGTATCTTTCATCTCTGTGAAATCTGCTGTTTATCTATTTAATCTTTCTAATTCTTCTTTATGCTCTTACAGTGCCTTCTTGGTATCCTTTATTTCTTTATAAATGTCTTTGAGTAGTTGTTCCATATTCTGTGTCCCCTCCAATCTTTGCGATTTTCTGTTATGTTCAGGGCATTTTATTATCTTAATAAGGTTACTCTGCAAGTTGTTTCTTTTATTCATGTAAAGTTTTGTATTAGTTTGGTTTTGTGTTGAAGGTCGCATTTTCCCCTGGTTTGTCAGTAAATCCCCGCCAAACCAAGGCCCAGACCTCACGTGGGGATGCAGTTCTATTTGGGGGCCTGGGAGGGGTGCCTGGGTACTGAGTTCAGTGGCAGAATGCCCACCACGGGGGAGACCTGGGCTCAACTCCCAGCACTATGCCCTGGCCCCCCTAAAAAAACATACCTCAGCAAATGTAGGCCCCGAAGTCAGAAGGAGATACCCCAAGCTCTACTGGGATGAACTCAGACAGGTGGCCCATAAAAGAGAAAGAGAAAAAAAATAGAAATAAAATTTAAGAAGTAAAGGAAAGAAAAGAATAGGTAGATAGGGAGTTTGCCAGACTGCACTTACGGCATGCTCCCAGCAGATGGTGCCCTTGAGCCACCTCCTCCCCTCCGTCCCCCGACTGGGGCGGCTGGCTGGGTGAAGGTGGCGTGTGTGGCGCGTGTTGGGGGGGCGGGGGGAGACAGCTCCTGACGCACGGGATGGGGCAGCTGAGCACAATGCCCGGCGGGACGGCTATTCATGGCACCCCGGGGCCGACCCATCCCAGCACCCAGCGGTGCAGCCCCTTGCGGTGGGTGGCCAGGCGTGCCCTGCGCAGCCGCGTGGGGAGGGGTGCCGAGCCAGCGGCCGGGGCGGTTTGGGGTGGAGGGACGGTCCACTCCCTCGGATCTGCCGTTGCCCGCGCGCCGCCGCCCGCCCTGGCGGGGTCCCAGCCGCACACCCTCGCCCTGCCTTCCTGTTCCCATCTCCCCGCACCCCTCCACCTGGACCGCCCCAGGGCAGGCGAGGACC
>PVIY010026424.1:0-35420 GCA_004026745.1 Myrmecophaga tridactyla
GGGACGGCCTGCCCCATCCTCCTTTACCAAACCATAACCAGCCTAAAGACGCGGTGTGAGACTGGGTGACGTGCACGGGGTCCCTCACAGCTGCCAAGATGTCGGGGGGGCCTGTCAGCCCCGCAGGGGACTCACCCTAGCAGCATCCCTCCCCTCCGTACGTTCAGGCCGGAAGGTTCCCTGTGACCCCCAGCCAGTGGGGCCTGCCCCCAACCTTCATGGGCTGCCCACCCACCCCCAGCCTACCGGTCCCTCCTCTCCATAGCAGCCACAGGGGTTTCTGCAGGTCCTGACACCAGGGCCTTTCCCAGCTCCGACGCCTCCATAGGTCCCATCTACAGCCACCCCCTCACCAGGTCTCAAGATCCTGAGTGCCTGGGCTGTGCCGCCTCCCTGCCTTTGCCCACCTGTGCTTCCCCCTCGCTCACCCAGTGCCCCCATGCCAGCCTCCTCGCTGTTCCTCCAGCTTGCCTGGCTCCTTCCTGCCCCAGGACCTTTGCACATGCTGTTCCCACTGCCCATATGCTGTTCGCAGCTGTCCACTGGCCAGCTCCAGGTCTCAGAGCGGTCACTTCCCACGAGGGCCAGCCCGGGTATGCCGTGGCCTCATGGGTCCCCAGGGCCAGCCTGGCTCCCAGTTGCCGCTTATTATGTGCCTGTTGACTAACTGACTGGGCAGGTGGGCCTGTGTCTCAGCCACATACCTCTGTTCCCGCCCTCCCGGTCCTCCCCTCTTCAGGCCCCTCAGTTCCCACAGCTGCTGGGGGGGGGGTGTGACTCCCCAGGGCTCTAGAAAGCATCGTGTAATTACTGGTATTATTTTAATTATATCATTATCATTGTTTCAGAGGCTGGCACTTTTTATTTAAGTGGCCATCCTGCCGGCTCTATGGGCTCTCCAGGACCCGGGACTCACCCGCCCGAGACACAGGGGTCTCCACCGGACCACCACCCCAGCCAGGTGGCCTTCTCCCCCAGGCCACCACTTCCCACCTCCAGAGACCTGCAGGTAGACGTCAGTGCGGTGGTGGGGAGACCCCAAGGACGCATTCTGGATGGGCCTCCTCCTCCGGTTTGCTCTTTGGAAAAGCAGTTTTGACCTTGCACCACACAATCCCCCGTCTCCGGCCCGCACGCAGACTCAGAGCCGGGCTGGCACCCCACAGCCGACTTCAGGCTGCTCCCAAGAGAAGCCCCCGAGCCCTTGAGCCCTCCGTGACTGCCCCTTGGTGCTACTGCGGTGCCGTGCTCACAACGGATGGAAGAAAACCCGTGTTCCCTGCGGCCCCTGGCCTCCATCAGGCAGTCCCCATGTCCCACCCTCACGTCAGCCCTGAGGAAGAGTGACGGCCATTTGCTCCAACTCCAGGAATGACATTCTCATATTTCTGATTTGCTTTTGACGAGTTGTCCCCCCATAAGTCTCAGACAAACTTCAGATCAATGTCCCGTGCCGTCCTGGACACTAGGCTGCCATCTGTCCTTCCCCATGCTGTTCCCTGCACACTCTATCCTCCCCTCTGGTCAGCACAGGGATATCTGGGCAGGTGAGGTGGTGAGGGGCTGGTTTGAGGGTTAAAGAGGCAGGAACTGCAGGGCCACCACTCTGCTCTCAGCACCCCCTAAATTGATCCCCCCCCGACACAGCTTCTGGGAACCAAGACCCCCATGACATTCACGAGAGCCCCGAGTGGACACACAGGTCCCAGGCTCCCACACCCAGGTGGGACAGAAAGCGGGACACAGTGGGGGGCAGCAGACCTCGGAATGAGCCACAGGGGACACGGCCATGAATGTCCCAGGGCCCCTCCTCTCCACAGGGCTGGGTGGGGTGCCAGTCCAGCCAGGCCCTGGGAAGACAGGGGGCTGGTCAGGGCGCCCAGGGTTGGCCCACCCGCCGGGAGGCCCAGCGTTCCTGCAGGGTCCTGGGCAGCTGAGGGAGCTGGGGTGGGGGAGCGGACGACGGGGCGGGGTGGAGACCTGGAGGTCAGCACTGCTTCCCCAGCTCAGTCCTGCCCGGGCCTCGGCCGGGTGGAGACATCAGGGCATGTGAGGGCACCCCAGACCTGGGGCCCCTCACCCCAGCCGCTGCAGCGCCCACTTTGTCCCTGCCGAGCTGATGACCTTGGGTGGCTGCTGACCCCACCCCGGCCTTGTCCCTGCCCCTGTCAGTGGGAGGTCAGGGGGCTTGGGAGGCTCACTGGGCAGTGAAGGCAGAGGAACGTCCCTCCACACCCCCACCTTCCCACCACACCCCCACTTTCCCACCTGCACAGGGACAGCCCAGGGAATCCCTGCCAGACACTGGGGGAGGGGGAGGTAAGGCGGGGAGGCTGGGAGAGCTGGGGGCGGGGGCGGGCAGAGGGGCCAGCACTTCCCTCAACCCCACCCAGGAGAGCTCCTGCCAGAGTCCCTGGCCCCCATGCAGACCCCCACCCCATGGGGACTGTCCCGATATCTGCGAGCCAAGCATCTCATCGCAGGGTATAGGGGGAGTCCCGGGCTCGTGGCGGGAGGAGGAGGAGCGCCCCCCGCCCGCAGCCCCTCTTTGGATTCCCGGAGTGAGACAAGCCGGGCACACTCCGAGGAGAAGGGGACGCCTGGAGCCCTTGCAATCCCCCAGAGCCCACTCACCGGCCAGAGGGGCCCGCAGCCGCCGGGAGAGCAAAGTCAAGTGAGCGCGGGGCCAGAGGGTGGGAGCATGGGTGCGCGCGCAGCTCAGGCGGACCCTCCCCCGCCCCGCCCGGGGCTGCCGACCCTGCGAGGGAGGGAGGGACCCCCGTACCCGCCCGTCTCCAGGACGGAAGGGGCGGACGGCGACCCCCTCCCGCTCTCCCCCAACCCCCTCCCCCGCGATCGGGACAGCGAATCCTAGAGAACATCCGGGGAAACTGAGGCCCGGGGAGGGGGCCCCCAGCCGCCGTCCCCAATGCCCGCGGGGGGCGGGAAGGGGTGGAGCCCGGGAGAGGGGGGCAGGCTGTTCAGCCCCCACCCCGTGCCCCACCCTGGGGCTTGGGGGTCCTTGGGGGCCAAGAGGCTTCGGTGGCTAATGCCGCTGCCCAGAGGGGGCGGGTGACCTCGGCGGTCAGAAAACACCACAGAACACTTGTCCCCTCTCCCAGCCTGCACGATTTGGGAACCCGTTGGGTCGGCACCCCGGAACTGAGTGGTGGAAAGAGGGCAGTGGGTGGTGGAGCTCGCTCTGCCAAGTCAGAACAGGCGTCTTCTGGGCTCGGGGTCACCAGGGGACAGGGCAGGGGAGCCAGGTTTCAGCGGCCCCCCTCGACTTTGAGCTCGTGGGGGTCCCTCTCCGAGCATCAGTGTCCCTCCAGAGAGAGGACACCATCTCCCACCCCGGGGCCCTTCAGCTCGCCGGCCTGAAGATGTTTTGCTTCTCCCCATACAGACCTTCCCCCTTGGAGGGGGGGGCCTTCCCAGACCACTGTGCACCCGCCCCCCGCCCCCTCCGTCCTGCTGACCGCGACCCCTGAACCCCCCACCGTCTGCTTCGGCAGGGCCCAGGGGGTTTCCTCCCGGGAGCTGCCAGGTCTCTCCACCCCGTGTGCATTTTCTGTCCTCCATTCACTCCAAAAATAGCCGCCGCCCCCCCCCATCCCCCGCGCCCCACGGGCCCGGGAGCAGCTCGTGTTAGGTAGTGGGCTCGCGGGCGGGGGTGGGGCCGGGATTCCCCAGCGGGGCTGGGGGGTCTGCAGGAGGGAACAGCGGGAGGGGGCCGGGCGCGCCCCGCATTGTGTGGAGGGAAAAAGAACAAAGGGGCGAGTCTCCTGGGCCGGGAGCGCGACAGACCAGGAGCACCACCCACGCCCTCGTAGGGGGGAGGGCTGCGGGCCCCGTGCCAGCCGGACACAGCGCTAGAGGAAGTCAGGGACGCGCGGTGACCGGGCGCCACGGAGGGCCGCGGTCCTTGGCCGCCCAGACCCCCGTCACCCTGGGATGCCCCGAATCGGTCCCCTAATCCTGTCCTTGCTGGGCATGTTCATCTCCATCCGGTCCCGAGGTCTCTCCCCTGGAATCACGGGGCGTCTCCAACTTCCCCGTCCTCGGGGTCCCTGCGTCCAGCCCCTGCGCTGTCCCTGGACCGCCGGCCACCAGCGCTGCAGCCACGGGCCTTTGCACCTGCTGCGTGCAGCTCCCCTCCCTGCTCCAGGCCAGAGCGTCCAGCCTGCGACCCTTCCCTGCGCCGCCTCTACTGTCCTCGAGGCCGCCTGTGCGGGGAGTGGCCGAGCCCCTGGGAAGACCCAAGACTCTGTGCCGGTCGGGCCACGAAGCTGAAAGCGCGGGCACCAAGGCGCGGGCCAGGCCGGACAGCGGCGGCCAGGTCAGGCGCAAACTGTCCTGACGGAAGGCAAAGCAACGTCAAGACACCAAGAGTGCGGACCTCGGGGCAGGCACGATCGTGCGCCGGCTCTTCCAGGGTGCTCTATCACTGGTAAGCTCTGAAGCCACCGAGGGCTACAAGGAAAACTGCTCGCGGGAGGGCGGCGGACCAGGGAGTGGACGGGCCTGGGTCGCTGAGGACGCGCTGTCAATGCCCCGCATCTGACCCTGAACATCGGCCCCTGGTTGGCCAAGCACTGGCCGGACAGCGAGGGGGGCGCGCGGGGTTGCGGAGAGAGGCCGGGACAGCCCACGGTGCAGCTTTGGGGGGCCGAGGGTCCCGCGGGAGGAGGCACCTTCGCGCCCCGCCGGGACTGCAGGTGGATGCGAATGGATACAGGCTGCGGGCGGGCGGCGAGAGCCCGGGGTAGTGATCCGCAAGGGTCTGGGCGGCTCTGAGCAAGGGCGCGAGGATCGACGGCATGCGACACGGGGCCAGGCCTAGGGCTGCGGGTGGAGCGCAGGCCACACGCCGGGCCGGCTCGGGCCTCCATGCGGCCCTGCACGCCGGGCGTGGGCTGACCTCCGGCCCCCTGCGCCTCCCCGCCGCCCCCGCGCGCCAGGCCGGGCCGCCCTGTTCTTGCCTGGGAGCTCCCCTCCCCCGAAGCGTTCCTCCTGCGGCCCCGCGCCTCCCCTGCCCCCGCCTTCCCGGGACGCGCGTGGGGAACCTTGACGGCGGGCGCATACCCGCGCAGGCGCAGAACCGCCCGGTTACCAAGGCGACGGAGAAGGCTGAGGCGGGCAGCTCCGGAAGACCCCGCGCCCGGCCCCCCCGCCGTGAACCCCGCTCGGGCTGGAGCCGGCCCCCGCGTCCCCACCCACCCCGCGCCCTGCGGTGGCCGAGGGTTCCCCCACGTGGGGGTGGGGCGGGCGGAGAATGGCGCTAGCGCGCTGGGCAAGCGAAAGCCCGGAGACCCTGCGCAAGCGCAGTGTGCGCCCCGCATCTCGCCACCCCGCCCCTAAGCAGCCCGGTCGTCCTGGCAACCGCGCGGGGTTGGGGAAGCAGTGCAGGGAACTCCCGACTCCGAGCCCCGCGGCGCACTGCGGTCCAGCCCGGGAGGCCCTGCCGCCCGCGCATGCGCGTCCCGGAGTTCCTGGGGCGGGGGCCGGCGAGAAGAGCGCGAGCCTCACCGCCATCGTCATCGCCGTCCCGTCCCGAGGCCCCAAGCTACAGCGGCCCCCCCCGCAGCGTCGCCTCCACTGCAGCGCAGCAGCCGCCCCCAGCGCCCGCGCGAAGCGCCGCAGGCCGGCCTCCCGTCAAGCCCGCCCCCGCTGCTCCATCTGCGGCTTCCCGGGAAGAGGCTTGGCTTCCCCGCCCGTAAGCAGGGCTGGGCCTCACCGGGCCGTCCCATCAGCTCCCCCATCCCGCCCCCGCGTCCCCATAGGGCTCTCAGGATACCCTGAATACCAAGCCCTCGCCTCGGGAAGCCCCGGGAGGACCCCAGCCTAAGCCAGTGCTCAACACACGCTGGGGTTTCTTAACAACGTCGATCGCTCTAGGTCCCCCAGCCTCCTGCAGGCTACTCGTCAGTGCACCCCATTGCTAACAGCACCCTCGGGCGCAAATGGTTCCTTCGGCCTCTCCATCCCATCCGAGTGAACTCCTATCCGTCCTTTAAAACTCTTCATGAAGCCTCCTAACCTCACCTCTAGGCAGAGCTCTGCCCTCACAGGGCTGGGGGTGTCTTGGAGGAGCACGTCTGAGAGGAGGGTTATGGCCAGGAAAACGACCCTGAGGGGCGAAAGCAGGCGGGGTTGGGCTTGGGTGGGTTGGAGGAAGGTGATACGCGCAGGAGGGCATCGGTGCTCGTGGGTCTTTCGACTCCATGTCCCCACCGTGAAGCTTGTGGGCCGCGTACTGGGCTCAGAGGTCACGTCTTGTGCCCTGTCCCAGGTGGCCGCCCCTGGTCTCCAGGTGGTCTCCCCGCTCCGCGGCGTGCCCACCGCGCCAGGCAGCCAGCTCGAGGTCAAATCCCACCCCAGGATTCCATGGGGCCGTCCGCCCAGGGACTCTCCTGGACGCCTCCGACTAAACAAAACCAGAAGTGCGGCGTGAGCGTGGCCCGGTGCCCCTTCTTCCCGCCCTGCCCGCGCACAATGGCGGCCACACGCAGCCCTGTCGCCACGCCTTTATTGAGTGCTCAGCCCGGGGCAGGGACCCTCCATCGCCGCCCGGGACGGCTGAGGCCGCGGAGCCCGGGGGGCGGGAGGGCGGCGTCCGGCTGTACGCGGTCCCGGGCCGGGGCACTTGGGCGCGTTGAAGGCTGCGCAGCGCTGGTTCATGGGGTTGTCGGGTGAGCGCAGCCACTCCTTCTTGAGCAGCTGCTTCAGCTGGGACAGCCGCATGTTGGGGTTCTCCTGCTTGAGCCGCGGCAGCTGCGCCTCCTCGAAGGCCGTGAAGGCCGCGCGCATGCGCCGCTCCGGGTGCCTGTCGGCCGCCTCCGCCACACTGAAAGAGGGGGTGCAGGAGTCGGGTCGGTGCGCGGCGCGGCCTCGCGGGGACACCACCCAGGGCCCGCAGCCCACCTGAGCACGGCGATGGCGTCCTCGATGGTGCGCGCCTCCACGCTGCCTTCCTCGGGCACGCGGCGGTTCACGTTCTCCTCCAGGGGCACCTCCAGGTGGCACCTCGCTCTCTCCACTGTGGGGGGCGCGGGGATGAGGGGTGCAGCCAGAAACAGGGCAAGACGCCCCCAGCCCAGCGCCCAACCCCCACCGTCCAGCCGCCCCGCGCCCGTGCCCACCTGGATCAGGGGCTTCCCGGTGCTGGTAGTCCCGGCGCAGAGTCTCCTCGATCTGGGCGCGCGTGACCTTGGCAGGCGCGGCCGCGCGGGGAGCCTTGCTGCCCTTGAGCTTGGAGTCCTCGTCCTCCAGCAGCCGCTGCGTCTCCTTCTTGCGTTCCAGCTGCTCCAAGCGCCGCTTCTCCTTCTCCTCCTAGGAGACCCAGACGCTTAGGTGGGGACCCCACCCTCTGGGCTTGGGCCCAAGTTCTTAGTCCTGGGAACATCAGGAACCTTGGCCAGGGCCAGAGGGCACCCTTGAAGGAGGGACCTCTGGGCCAGAGGAGGTGGCCAGCAGGAGCAAAGGCCCTGGGGCAGGAACCAGCAGGCCCAGCATTGAAGGCTCTGGGCAGAACCCCAAGGAGGGCTGTGGCCTGCCTGCAGCTGGACAGCTGCCCAAGTGGATAGGACAGCTCCATCCTTGTGGTGGGGACCTCGGCCAAGGGGTTCTGATTGTACCTCAGCCCCTCAGGCAAGCCCTGCCAGCAGCTGGACGTCTGGCGTGCACTCCCTCCTGCCCCTCAGGGCGGGAATATCCCGCCCCCCACCCACCATGCTCCTGCGCGCACCCACACAGAGCAAGTGGCTGAATGTCTGTCTCCATAGCGAATGGGACCCTCTAGTCACCTCTGGGGGGGGCCCCTGCACAGATGCCACCTCAGAGCTTTGGTCTCCACGGCAGCTCCTGGGGTGCCGCCGGGGTGGGGTGCAGGTGCCCACAGGACCCGCTGAGCCCTCAGCCACCCTCCCCGGCTGCAGCCCTGAGCCCAGGCCTCCTGCCCCACTGCCTCAGTTTCCCCATCGGGAGCAGGCCACAGGGAGGGACTGTGGAAAGTGTCTGGCTTTTCTTTGGATACTACATATTTGGCAGACATTACTTTTCCTTCTTGGCTGTGACTTTTCTATACGTCAGCGCTGAGCAACCCAAAACAAAAGTAGCTCTCTATGGACCCAGCACAGCGTGGGGGTACTGGGTGACCTCTGCCTCCGCTAAAAGGAGATCCAGGATTCCCACCCCTGGCGCCCCCCACCCCTGCCTCCCTACCCCTGGCACCCTCTGCCAGGAAGGGACGGTTAGCACAGCCCCACACTGCCGATGCCAGCCGAGCACCCCCTGGTGCTGGGCCCCTGGGGGAGCCCACCCTGTCCTCAGGAGCTTCGGGGCTGTGAACAGCTGCTGGCGGGGCCTGCCACTGCGCTCCCCAGCCTCGGGCCCCTGGCATTCTGTCGTGCAGCTGCCCTGGGTACCCTCCCCACCCTCACAACCACCAAAAACGTCCCCAGGCACTGCCTGGTGCCCAAGCCGACCCCAGGTGGGCCCCCGCAGCCCTGGCACCTAACCCGCCCACCCCAGGCAGCCCACCCACCTTGCGTTGCTCCTTTCTCATGACGTGCTTGTCCTCATCCTTCCAGTAAGCGTCCTCCAGCTCCTTCTGCTTTCGGGCGTCGGCGGCTGCCTGGGCCTCAGCCTTCCGTGCCCGGGCTGCTGCCGACTTGGTGTTTTCGCCCTGGAACTTCTTGGGCATCCCTCAGCAGGCTGCGGGCAGGAGGGGGCCGTGAGCGGGCAGAGGGCCCCGACATGCTGTGCACACACCCGCCACGCAGACGCCGGGCCGCACAGCCAGCGGCTGGGAAACGAGGCTCAGACCTGCCCCCCTCTGTCCCGTGTAAAATGCCTGATGCGGCATGGGTGTCCCTCCCAGGGACGGGCTGGCCCTGCACTGTGGGGCCAACAATGCTGTCCTGACCAAAAGGGGGGAAAGCAGTGAAACAAATGAGGTATCAGTGCCGAGAGGCCAAACAGAGCTGAGAGGCTGCTCTGGAGGTCGCTGTCACACAAGCTGCGGTTAGACCTTGCTATTTACCATGGTTTGCCAAAGCCCCACCAAAACCAACCGGCCAATCCTAAAGAATGCCTGGGGCGCTATATGAGACTCCACAAGGGTTCCAGGCACTAGAGTAACTTTCCAGAAACCTACAGCCTCCAGATGGTAAGTCCTGACACCTAGAGGGCCCAGCCTCTCCAGAACATCGGCTAGTTCCATCCTCCTACCCCACATTAGCAACAGCCCCTTCCAACATGGAAAAGTTAGAATGGGCAGAGCCCAAACACCCCTAAAGACAGAGATGGAAAGATCAGAGATGATGGTGGAGTTATACAGAGAAGGTCGGGTTTAACAAATGAGTGTGACTGCTGAGTCATTATGCTGATATTTACTCTCCAGTGTCTTGGAGCAGCTAAAAGTAAAAAAACTGTGGAGCTGTAACCCATAAAAAAGTCTGAAATCTCTTCTACAACTAATTGCTGTGGTGTGCTTTGAAATTTGTTTTTTTTTCTGTATACATAGTTTTTTTACAATTGAAAAACAATATAAAAATTAAAGGGAAAACACCCGCCTGATGGAGGTGTGTCCTGTGAACCGTAAAAGTCACTCGTACCAAGTGTGCCACCATTGGCTTCGCCGAGCGGTGTGGCCGGGACCTAGATTCCTCTGGGACACGTCCCGCCTGTCCCCGTCAGAGCCTGTTTGCACCGCAGCCTCCTGCAAACTCGGACGCGCATGCTGGCTCCAGATCTGCCTGCTCTGGACATGCCACGGCACCGGAGCAGGCCCCTCGTCCCCTGTGGCTCTCACGCGGCACCACACTTCCAAGGTTCGCCACGTGGCCGCATGGATCGCGATATGCCTTTTATGGCTGGGTCACAGCCCGCTTCCTCGGTCCACCCGTCCATGGCTGGCCTTGTGGCCTGCTACTCCCCCTTCATGGACACCCTATGCCTGCTGTGGCCCTCCGTCCCCCCTTCCCTGCAGCTGTGAGCCCCGCACTGGGACGAATGCCCCCCCCCCCCCCGCCCGGGGCAGCCCCGTGAGCTGCTCCGGCTGCGCTGGGAGAAGCTGTAACCTTGAACACAAACAGAAGCACCAGCTCCCGCCATGTGCACCTCCAAGAGGCATTACACACCCACCCACCCACCTGAGGACTCCCCAAAACCTCACCCGTGGGGCTGGGGATCCTGCTGGATGAGGGAGGCTGAGGCCCTCGGCCAGGTCAGGCGGCAGTCTGGGGGGAAGCCTGGGGTTCCACCTCCAAATGCCTCCCAGGTCAGGGGACATCATGTGCCTGAGAACCAGGGGGGCCTCCAGGCCACGTGGCCCAGGCTGGCGACCTCGGCTCTCCTCTCCTGGGGAGCAGGTTGATGTCCCCGAATCCTCTGACTCAGTCCCTTACTGAACCTCAGAGGAACAGGCCCAGCATCCAGGAATAGGGAGGGGGGCCTGTCCTTGCCCCAGGACTCCAGATGGCTCCATCCATCTCCAAGCTAGTGTCTGCAGTGGCCACACAAACCGAGCTGTGAATTTAATTCTCAGAGCTGGGGCATCGCTGGAGGACGGGTGAGCATCAGGGCAGAGGGACGGCACATGCAAAGGCCCCGAGGCAGGCAAGAGGCCACGCTGCAGGGACCCTGAGGAGGCCAGCGGGGCAGTGTAGATGGGTGAGGGGTAGTCGGAGGGTGCTGAGAGCCAGGGGCAGCGGCTGGGGAAAAGCAGGATCTTCTGGGCAGGGCACAGACACATCCCGATCCAGGCTGCTCAGAAGCCCCTCCCTCTGCCACGCAGGAAATGAGCAGGAGGTGGGTGAGGAGATGGGGCCAAACAGTGAGCAGGCTGGGGTGCAGCGGCCACCTCACCCCAGCCAGTACTCTCAGCTCCAGGCCACACAGGGGCTCAGTGCAGGGGCGGAACTCGAACCTGGGCCCCGCCCATCAGGCCCCCACCCTTTGCATCTAACACCCCTGCCCCAAGGCCTGATGCCCTCTGAAGCCACTGGAGCCGACACGCAGGGGCAGCCCCATGGCCCCCAAGCCCAGGTCGAGACAAAGGCAGAGGCCTGAGCAGATGGAAGTGAAGCAGGGAGGAGCTGGGACGCAGGAGGCTCAAGCCCAGGCTCTGCAGCCGTGACCGAGATGCTCCCCCGAGTCTCAGTTTCCCCACTTGAGACATGGTGGCAGTCCCAGGCCCTCCTCAGAAGGATGCAAGAGCAGCCATGGGGCCGGACCTGCCAGCTTGATCCCACGCTTCTCCTGGCTGCAACTCGGCCCCTTCAGTGCACCACAACGAAAACCCATCCTGGACCCCCGACAAGGGCACCAAAAGGGGGTCACTGCCTGGGTTACACCCGAGGAAACCAAGGGTCCCCTGACGAAACCCCTCCGCATGCCTGCCCCTCCTCTTTCCTCCCCTCTCCCTCTCACCCAGCAGCAGCCTCCCTGCTGTTCCTCTAAGGCAGCAAGCAGGATCCAGCCTCAGGGCCTTTGCACTGGTTGTGCCTCTCGCCTGGACACTCTTTGCTCCTTTTCATCCCACTTAACTCCTATTTTAACTTCAGGGGCCAGGCATCAGCACTCCAGGAACCAGGAAGCCTTCTCCACCCTCTCCCAGATCACGATCCTCTCTGAGGCTCTTTTCCAAGTTGTTATTTTATGCTCTATTCTAAGATTATTTGACAAGTGTCTGTCTCCCCACAGGCTGCTACACAAGGCTGGGGCTGGCGCCATTGTGCTCCAATGCCCTGCAGAGCAGGCACTCAATTGAACCTTCACACCCTGTGTTCTGTCCAAACTCAGCTTCTCTCTGTTCTTCCCACTCAACCTCCTGCACCAGCCTCGGAGCCTCTGCTCTTGCTGGGTGCGTGCCTGACACCCTCACCTCCTCCTGCGAAACCCTACCAGCCTGTGAGGACTCGGCCCAGTGGTCCAGATCCCCCTCTCCAGGCTGGGACACCCTTCCTTCCTCGCGTGCTAAACGCACTCACACACATCCAGTCATTTAACAAATGACTTCAGGAAAGGGACGGTTCGCATTCCTGCCAGCCTGGGACCGACTTAGGCTGGTGGGGAGACGGACTGGTGATGGAATTACAACCAGAGATGGGAACATGCACGCGCTGGGGAAGAAAAAGGGCTTCCTGAAGGAAACATCTGAGGAGTAGGCAGACGCGGGTCTTGGGGGCGTGTACAGGAAGCAGTCTCCAAAGCGTGAATTTATATTAGAGGGAGGTGGGAAGGCCCTCTGGCGTGGGTAATCGGGTGGACTCGGCAGGTGAGAGGGAGACAGAGCCTGGACAGGGGGTGCATTTGGGAGAAAAATCGAAATTCACGTAATTGGCTGGATGGCAAAGTAACCGAAACACTAGACAATGGCGCTCACGACGCCTCCTCCAAGAAGCCCCCAGGAGGCCCCTTCCGGGCTCCCCCAGGCCCTGGTCCCTCTCCCCAGGCATGACCCCATTGCATGAGGCTGGGGGCGACCACACACTGCTCTGTCCCCCTTAAACTGGACACGCTCGGGGGCGGAGCCGGGGGGCCTGGGCACGCCGCCGCGCTCGGGCCTCAGTCGCCCTGCCCGGGAAATGGGCACAGCCCCACGGGCGCCGTCGGGGGACTCCGACATCGCCGCCGCCTCGAGCACCCACCTCCGAGCACCCACCTCCAGTCCTCCGGGGAGAGGGCCCCCGCCGAGCCCTCCCGGACCCCGGCTCCGCCCGCGCCGACGCCGCTCCTACCTCCTTCCCCGGCGCCCGCCCGGTCGCGCCTGAGTGACGTCACACGGACCGGCGCGCCGAGCTCCGGAAGGCGCCCCGCGCGCATTGATGACGTCAGGAGCCGTCGCCATCTTTGCTAGGGAGGCGCAGGCCCGACTTCTGGCCCAAGGCAAAGGCAATCGGTTGTTTATTTGTCCCCTCCCACAAGCGGCTATTTTATAAACTCTCAGCCTCTGCGTTTCCTTAGATGCCTATAAGCCAGGAGAGGCGGGAAGAGGCTTACAGCCTGGAATGCTGCCTTTACCAACATGGCCACCGCCCGGACCAAAGATGGCGCCGGCGGGCTCACACGCGTGCAGCAACGCACGCCCCGAGTCGCCCGGCCGCTAGGGCGCGCTCGAGCTCGCGGTCCCTGTTCCCTGCGCCGGTGGGGAAACTGAGGCCCAGGAGGCCGGGGTTCGAATGCGACCAAAGTGAGAGCATGCGCGGCCCGGATCCCGCGCCCTTTCCCCGCCGGCCCCTGGGAGGGCGCCGCTCGGGCCCGCGCGTGTGCAGGGGGCGCCTGGAGTCAGCCCCGGCCGTGACCTCGTGGGCCCAGGCCGGCCTCCCGGCCTCGGCTGGGCCTCCCGGCCCCTCTCCGCCCTCTCCCCAGCCTTCGCAGACAGCTGCTCATGTATCGGTCTTCTAACCCTGGGGGGTGGGGGTGGGGGTGGGGTCCGCGCCCCGCCCAGGACGCCGGGGGACCCGCCTCAGCCGCCTGACGCGAGGCCCTGGGAGGGATGTAGAGTGGCTCACCGTCGCCCCTGCCGTCTGCGCCTGCGCACCGCTGGCCCGAGGCAGCACCCATGCGAGACGGCCGCCAGGGTGCAGGCCGCTGTGGCTGACCCCTTTGGAGTGGCTGGACGTTTTCTCAGAACGCCTCCCTGACCTTCATCCTTAATACTGACCTGTTTTTCCTTAGGCTGCTTGAGAAATAGTGAAGCCCTCCTGGCTTCTCAGACACGGTCAACTGACCCCGGGGGTCAGGGGCTGGTCCTTTTAAACCGTTCAGGCGTCCTCTAAAGCCCGGATTCCCACCCGCGGTGCCCCTGCCTACTTCATCCCTAGCTCCGTCTGGTGAGACGTGGGATTTGGTCGCTGCCCCCAAAATGCTGCCAAGCCCGGGGGCCGGGCTGGCGGGGGGGCGCGGCTTGGGACCGCGTGTCCAGTCCACGCGCGCAGAGGCTCCGCCGTGGCCAGTCGGAAAGCGTCTCCGCTTAAGGGCCCAGCGGTCAGCTCGCTCCTGGCCAAGTGACAGACGTGTCCGGTGCGGTGCCGCTGCCCTTCCCTGGATCCCGCAGCCTGCGGCCCACGGGCGGGCGCTGCCGCTTCTCCCGGGCGCCACGTGCGCAGCGAACGCAGCTCTCGGCGCGGGGCCTCCCCGCACCCTGCCGCAGGCTCCCGCGTGGGCCGCTTCCCGCGGGCGGCCTCGCGGTGCGGTCCCGCGTCCCGGGAGCCTGTTCCGGGCGCAGGCAGCCGGGTCCGCCCGGAGAGAGGGGAGAGCGTGGGGGCTTGGCGCGAGTGCCGGGGCCGCCAAGGTTCCCGCGCGGCGCGTCCAGCCCTCGCCGCAGAAAGCCCACGGCGGCCCGGGGGGCGGTGCGGGCCGGGGCCTCGCGTGCGGCAAGGGTCACGCCCAGGCCGAGAGCCGGACGTGGCGGGCGGGGGCCCGCGGCCTGGTCGTCCGTGGCCGAAAGGGCAGCCACGAGAAGGCGCCCCCGCCCCCTGGCCCAGAGCCGCCTGGCGGCAAAGTGGACGCCCGGGGAAGGCCGCGCCCAGAGCCTCGGCTGCCGGTTGCCGCCGTCAGCAGGGCCGCCGGGGTCACGGGGTGTCCGTGGGGCCGCGCGGGGGTGAGGGGAGGGGGGCGTTCAGGAGATGCTTGTGAGTTAACAGGGATTGCAGAGCGGGGTAGGGGACACCCGATTTGCGTCTGGGCAGCAGGATATGAGCGCCGCGCTCCCCCGCTGCTTCACTCCCCTCCTACCCCGCGCCTCCTCCCCCCCGTGCCCCCCCCACCCCGTGCCCGCTGAGGCTCTGACCCTGGGCAGAGAGCGTGAGGCGGGCGTGACTGGTCTTGACGACAAATGTTTAAATTCAGACGTCCCACCGAGCCGCCGCCCTGTGGGACGCAGGACCCACTGTTTGCTCTCCCAGCCCCGCGATCTCCGTGCAGCCCCTCCCCGCCCCGTGGCACCCACTCAGGGGCCCCTTCCCCTAAATTAAACATGGCCTCGAGCCGCAGCGGCTGGGCCCCGGTCAGGGCCTCCCGGTCAGCCCCCTGCCCCGCCTGACCACCGCACCCAGGATCCGGGGCCTCAGGGTGGGAGTGGACCCCTGCCCTGCCTGGCTGGGAGCACAGTGCTGCCTCCTTGGTGGGGCAGCAGGGCGGGTGCGTGAGGGGGCTCCCGGCCTTGGGTCCCACGGACGGCTGTGGGGAGCAGACGGGCTGCAGTTGGGGTCCGAGTGCCCAGGCAGGGATGCAAGGGGCTGGCCCTGGGGTCTGAGTGCCAGCGCCCCCCAGGCCCCCACAGCTCCCCACTGGCACACTGAAACCAGGCCAGAGCAAGATGGCGCAGCGACAGCGCACAGCTCCCCCAGCTCTGGCATGTGACCTCCCCTCTGCAGTCGGGGCTGGAGGAAGGTCCTGTGGGCAGCCAGACAGGGGCAGCGAGCAGCTGCGGGCTACACAGCACTGGCGTGCAGGCCCCACACGTCTGTGGGGAGCGCGAGGGTCCCGCCCCAGAAGGCCGATGCAGGCCGGGGAGGAGGGGGGGCATCCTGCACCTGGAGCCAGCCAAACCTGAAGCTGGCCAGCCAAGGCTGGGCTTGTGTGACAGGTTACAAAATAAAGGTCTCTTGGCACCGCTAGGGAAACCTGCCTCGCCTCAGGAATTTCCACTGGCCTTCACACCCGCCAGACAAGGGAGAGCCTCGCCTTGGCACCAGGCCACGACCTGCAGGGCTTCAGTGGCCCTTTGTCCCCGTTTACTTCTCCTCCTGGGAGTGGCCCCCCGGCCTGAGGCGGTCACTGGGTGCGGCAGAGCTCACCCCTTGGCTCTGAGGTCGCGTTTTACAGGCGCCAAGCGCGGTGGGGCTGGGAGGGCGTGGGGGCGCCGGCACCCTGGAACTGCAGGACCCTGGGCCCTGGCCATGGCCTCAGCTGCCCGTTGGGGGTCTCCTGGGGTCGGTTTCACACACACCCCCTTCATCAGGACGAGGCACGCCTGGGCGGGAACCACTGAGTCCACCCGCGGGAAGGCACGCAGCTGCAGGGAGAGGCCAGGCAGGGGTAGCAGGCTTGGGGCATGCAAAACACCAGATAAAAACCATTGCACTGAGGCCGGGCCTGCAAAGGACCCCTCCCACGCCCGTGGGGGGCCTCGGTGCACGGCGGGAGGTCATCTGCTCAATGAAGACAAGAAAGCAGGAGAACGCCGAAAGGTCATCCTTTCTGTGCTGAACAAGCATCAGGTGACACCCAACAACAACTCTGGAGCTTTTCTAACTTTCTTTGCCTGCGGCTCAGGAAGATCTGCTGTGCGGGGCGGGGGGCGGTGCACAGGGAGCTGGCTGCGCCACGAGCAAGGAGAAGCAGAAGAGAGCGAAGGGAATGCAGGGACAGAGCGGGGGGAGTCCCAGCTCGCCTTGGACCAGCAGCTCCCCATCCGATAAAGCAGCCCCATCATGAAATACCTGGGAGGACATGGGGGCCTAGAAGTGCAGCCTTAAAGCAGACGCATTTACCCCAGAGTGAGAATCATTTCTGGATTTTGAGGGGCTGTTTTATATATGTGTAACATGCTATTTAGAGATAAAAATGAAACCAATCCAGTTGGGATTAAGATAATTCAGAATACAGGGGTAAGAAAGACAGTCTTTATTTAAGAACTTCACCTACTCTTTAAGACCAAGGAAGGAAGGTTTATTTTGTCCAAGACCTAAATTTTGTATAACACATAATCTAACTCAACCTGCCTGGATAGATCATTTAAACAATCCAGACACAGGGAGCCCAGAACAAAAATGAGAGCCTTTAATCCTGTATAGTTTAATGTAATGCCTGGAAACATCCTAGAGTATATCAAGCAGATAATAAAAAGGTATTGGCTAAAGTCCCCTGAGGGAGGGGAGAAAGACTATGGAACTATTAAACTTTACCATCAGGGAATCCCCTGATACTGTGTCAAACTTTAGGGGCACCCAAATCAATAGGCCCATACTCTTGATTATGAGACTCACTCTTGTGAAGCTTATGTAGGTAGCAGAGAAGCTTAGACTACCTGTAGACATGCCTAAGAGTTACTTCTGGAGGATCTCTGTTGTTGCTCAGATGTGGCCCCAGTCTCTCTAAGCCCAACTCTGCAAGTGAAATCATTGCCCTCCCCCCTACGTGGGACACGACATCCAGGGGTGAAAGTCTCCCTGGTGACGTGGGAGATGACTCCCAGGGATGAATCCAGACCTGGCACCGTGGGATCAACAATTCCATCCTCACCAAAGGGGGAAAAGAAGTGTAATTAATAAAGTATCAGTGGCTGAGAGAGTTCAAATAGAGTTGAGAGGCTACTCTGGAGGTTGCTCCTACACAAGATTCAGGTAGACCTTGCTACCTGTCATAACCTGCCAACCCCCAACCAGGACCATTCCAGCCAATCCTAAAGAATACCTAGGGCAATATATAAGATTCCACAAGGGTTCGAGGCACTGGAGTGACTTTACAGAAACCTACAACCTCCAGATGGGTCCCTGGTCCAGGTAAGTCCTGAAACCTAGCCCAGCCTCTCCAGAACATCTGTCGGTTCCTTCTCCCTGCCCCACATTAGTAATAGACGCTTCCAACATGAAAAAGTTAGAATTTTTGGCTCTGTCCAAACACCCCTAAAGAGAGGGAGAAAGATCAAAGGTGATGGTGGAGTCATAAAGAGAAGTTAAGAGTTAACAAGCGAATATGAATGCTAAATCATTAAATTGATCTCTTTTAGCTTCCAGTATGTTAAAGCAGCTAGAAGTAAAAACCTGGAATTATGGAATTGTAACCCATACCAAACTGAAATCTGTTCTACAACTAATTGTCATGCTGTGCTTGGAAATGTATTGCTTTTTTGTATATATGTTATTTTTCACAGAAAAGAACAAGTCCATTGTGGTGAACGCACAGCTAAAGGGAGGTCCTGTGAACTACTGACTGTACGCTCTGACTATAAGGTGTGTGAATATATAATATATATCAATAAAATTGCATTAAAATAAAGAACTTTATAAAAGATTAAAAATAAAAAGCGGCCGCATCATGACAGCCACAAAGTGCGTGCTATGCGGGGCTGAGCCGCACGAGCCCCCAGGGCCGCATTCGCAGGCAGCCGCCCGGACCACAGCGTTTCCAGGAGAGTCTTTAATGCGACGCCAGTCAAGGCCCTGGCAGGACCCCGTCCCCAAAACGCCTTGAAAGGCTGGTGGGACACGGCCAGGAGCCTGGAAGGTCTTTACCAAAATGAAACACCTACAAGCTGAGGTCAGCAACTCCCGCCGAGCATCTCCCCTGGCAGGAAGGCGCGTTTACAACCGGACACTGCAATCTTCTTGTCCTTTGGGGTGGCCGGCGGCCATATGGCCAGGCCTGGGGTGTCTGCCCAGGTGCTCCCCTTTCTGGGGATGAACCCCGAAAGCTCGGGCAGAGCCGGTGGCATGGGCAGCACCCAGGGCCCTTGGGTGTGCCGTGGCTGCATTTTCCTTCCGCCTGGCCGGCTGGGCAGGTGACTCAGGGACACCCTCAGATGCCCCCCCGGCCCCCACTGCCTGCCCTTGGGCGCCCCGTGGCCCCACGGCATCTGGGGCGAGGCTGCAGCGTTTCCACACTCCCCCTTAAGGGCACATGGGAACTGGTCCAGGGGCGCCCACCCACTTCTCCCTCCTGAGACCCCAAATGCAACATCTGTCAGAATGTGGGCAGAACCCCCCCCCAAACCTCCAGCGACCATCCAGAGCAGCAGAGAGCGAGCTGGCGGCCACAGGGGCCCCCGAAGTCGCCACAGGGGGCTCTGAAGTTCCCATGCAGGGCAAAGCTGCCAGACGTAGACAAAGACTCAGAATAAGCACACTGAGAGAGACGGGGGCAGAGCAGGGGTGACTGGGTGACGGGGTGACGGGGTGGGTGTCTCACTCACGGAGCAGGAATTCTGGTTTGGGACGGGGACACTGGGAGTGGACAGCCAACAGTGCCAGTCTTAAAGAATCGTCCACCCAAGTGGTGAAAATCGTCTTTATTTTATGTACATTTTACCACAAATTTTTTAAAATTTAGAAAACCACAATGAGATACCACTGGCATCCACCAGAATAGCAAAAATTAGAAAGATGGCCCATCCTAAGTGCTGGTGACGAGGGGAGCTGGCGAGGAAGCAGCGGCCCAGCCCCAGGGGGGACGCTGGCAGCTTCCTGTATGAAGCGCCCCCCCACCCGCCCCGGTGTCGGCCCACGCGGATGTGAGCCCAGGCGCTGCGCACCACCCCCCATCTGCATCACCTGACACCTGTGAGCTGAGAGTGGATGAAGATGCTGGGTCCCGCTGTGCCCTGGACACAGGAGGCCTGGAGGTGACTGGGTGGGGGCCAGGACTGGGTGGCTGGGTTCTGGGACCCTCTATCGTGGACTTCATTGTGTGCGGGTGGGGGCAGAGGAGCCACATGCACCTGGGGCCTGAGGGGATTGAGTTTCAAGGCCCCCAAGCCCCGGGCCCTTAAGTGCAGCCCTTGCCTGCTTGAGCCAGGCCCCAAGGCGTCTGACCCCATGACCTCCAGAGGTGGGGCTTCGCAGCACAGGGCTCATTTGCATACAATGCTTCCCACCAATCAGACCAAGGCTGCTGCCCACCTGGCCTAGGGCCTCTCCCTGGGGTCCTCCCAGCCTCACAGGGCGGTTTCCCGTGGGCCCCAGCCAGCCAGCGGCTCCTCCCCCGGCCCCAGGCAGAGCAGACGGTTCTCGTCAGTGGGCAGGGAGCCCTGGGGGGTCTGGGCTTCAGAAGCAAGTTCCTTGGAACCCTGGGGGAGGCAAAAAGAAACACCTGTTCCCTCCGCCTCTAAAACCCGGTCCACTTCTCCCCATGCCACGTCACCCCCAAGCCAGCCGTGAGCCCCAGAGCGAAACCTGCAGCGCTGCCCCTCCCGGCTGCCCCCCACCCCCACTCTCCTCCCTAGCTGCCCCCACCCCCGGCTCTGCCTGGGGCTGGCGGCTTCTCACTCAGGGCCCCCAGTCGCTCCTGCCCCACACCCCTGGCTAAGGCTGCTCCCATCATCATCTTCCACATGCCCTTTGGCCTGCTGACCTCGGCCCGTTTGCCTCTCATGTGCCCAGGCCGGGGCCACGAGCGAGGCGGGCCCAGCAGGGCCTGGCACCCACGTTCCCCAAGCTGCCGCGGTGGCCACAATTGGCCGATTCCCTGGCGTGAAGCTTGCGTGAGGCTGTCCCTCAGCCCACCTGCTTTTGATTTAAATCATTTTTATTTTAAGAACAGACTCGATGTGAGCGCTGCAAGGGCGAACGCCATGGTCTGGAAGTAACCGTAAAATCAGGAACAATGGAAAGAAACTGTACTAAGCTCTGCTCCCTGTGGAGGGGACCCGGGACGTCCTGACACTGCCTAGCCCTGACGGGGCCGCTGGAGGGACAGGAGGCCCCAGGGGCTGAGACTCTGCCACGCCCCACCCCGGCACTGCCCGAGCTCCCACCCCCAAAGCCACCGTGTCCCCGCCAGCACTGGGCTGGCTCGAGACTGACCTCAACCGTTTCGCCACCCGGGGGGGCCGCTTCCTCCTTGGGGGCCACCGATGCCGATGGCCTCGCGAGGTCCCACCACAGCAGCCCGGGGCCCAAGGCGCTGCGCTTGGTGGGGCCTGCGGGGGGACGGGGGAGCCAACGGGTTCAAATGCCAGCTCCGACAGTGACCCCCAGGGCTCCTGGCAAGACTCTGCCCCTTCCTGAGCCTCAGTTTCCCCGTCTGCACTGGGAGGTGAAATATAACATCGGGGCTACTGGGCAGGTCTAAGGAGCCCCAGCGCCTGATACAGGCCCGGAGCGCGACTCGGGGGTGCAGGCGGGACTGCGGCCTAAGGTCGGGGCTCGGTGCACCGGGCAGGGCCCCACCCCCGCGGGGCGCCCAAGGTGCCTCAGCACCGGGGACAGCACCCGCAGCCCCTGCCGCCCCCAGCCCCAGCGCCCTTGGCTGCAGCTCACCGCTCAGGTAGCTGACGAGGGCCCCCGCCAGCACCGCGCTGAGCGTGCCCAGGGCGCCGTAATAGAGGTAGGACACGGCATAGAGGCTCCCGGCCGCCACTCCTGGGGGGCTGCAGGGGACAGCAGGGCAGAGAACTTCCTCCCCGGCCACCCACCCTACGCGATGTGTCCCGGAGCCCCCCTCCCTCCTCTCCTGCTGACCCCCACCCATGCAGGGCGTGATGCTAAAGTGCAGTAAGCCTTCCGGCACCACCCTCCTGGGCTCCCTGCTGCCCTCAGAATGAAACCAAACTAGACTCTGGAAGGAAGACACAGGTGTGACCTCTAATTAGGCCACAGTTTTCATGGCTTTGGCACCAAAAGCACAAGGGACTGAGATAATTAGATAAACTGACTTCATTAAAATAAAAAACTTGGGGGTGTCAAAGGACCCTTTAAAGAAAGTGATAGAATAGGAGAAAATATTTACAATACATGCATTTGATAAGGCGCAAGTGTCCAGAATATATAAACAACTTACAACTCAGCAATAAAAAGAACCCAATTTAAAAATGGGCAAAGGGTTTGTTTAAACAGACGGTTTCCCAAAGAAGATGTACAAATGGCCACAAAGCACAGGAAAACATGCCCAACATCTTCAGCCATCAGGGAAAAGCAAATTAAAACAGTGAGGGCCGCCGCTAAACGAGAACGGACGGCTATTAAAAAAGAAAAGGACAATAAGGAGCGTGGGTGAGGCGGGCAGGATCAGAGGTGCGTGCCCTGTGCGTGGGCCTGCAATGCTGCAGCTGCGTGGGAAACCGCTGGGCAGCGCCTGGGAGGAACACTTAAAACAATTCATCCTATCACCGGGAATTCCACCCCAGGGATGGACGCAGGGAAGGCAGCAGTGACTCTAGAGCTATTCGTGCACTGATGTCTATTCCCAATCGCCTAAAGGTGGGCGCAGCCCAAGGGTCCGGCCGTGCGGGAGTGGAAGGCTCAGAGGGCCCAGCCGCGGAACGGAATATTACTCAGCCAGGAAAAGGAACCAAGTTCCGATCTGCCCGTCGTCGGGACCTTGAAAACCCGACGCTGCCTGAGAGAGGCCGGCACAAAAGGCCACGTGCTGCGTGACTCCACGTATAGGAGATGACCAGCCAGGCAAGTCCACAGGGACACAGACAGGCCGGTGGCCTCCAGGAGCAGGGGACAGAGGGGGCGGGTATGGGGCTTTTTTGGGCTTAACAGTCACTGACGCGTGAACTTTTAAGTGGGTGACGTAGTGGGTGGGAATCGTCTCAATTAAGAAAGAATCCGACCAAATTCCTCTGCTGGGACCTCGTCTCCTAGTCTTCCCGCGCGGAACTCGCGGCTGCCTCAGGGCCTTTGCACGTGCCGTTCCCTCCACCCTTCCCGCGCCCGCTCAGAGCTCCCGGCTCAGGCCCCGCCCCCCGACCCCGCCCACCGCCCCCAGCCCAGCCGCTCACCTGGGGGCGCCGCGGGAGGCGTTGGCGTTGGGGGGCGGGCCCAGGAGGCGAGAGGCATTGGCGGGGGGCGGCGCGCAGCCCGCGGCCGACGTGGGCAGGACCCCCATGGTCTGCGTGCTGGGCGGGTGCACGGCGGCGCCCCCTGCCACCCAGAGCGCCAGCGCCAGCCCCGCGCCCTGCCCCGCGAGGACGCCCTGGGGGCGGAGCCCGCGTCAGGGGAGGGGCTGCCGGGCCCCGCCCCTCACCGCCGCGATAGGGGAGGGGGTGCCCGGCCACGCCCCCGTCACGCCCGGCCACGCCCCTCACCGCCGCGTTGCAGGCTGGGAGGAACATCCCCAGGATGAATGCTCCGAGGAGAGGACCGCTGAGGACGCCCATGACCGTGAAGGAGCCCTGGGGAGGATGAGAGGAGGCCCGCGCCCCCCTCCGCGCCTCAGTTTACCCGCTGGGAGAGCGAAGCCTGAGGAATTCCACTGTGGACCCTGAGATGCCTCTGCGCCTCAGTTTCCCCAAAGGGAGTGAGGAGGAGGCCCCGGCCCTCGGGGGTCCCGGGGGGCTCACCTGGAGGACGCCGCCCCCCAGCAGCGAGGACAGAGCGGCCACGGCGAGGCAGGCGGAGCCGTAGATGAGCGCTGCGGCGGGTGGGCACGACGGTCAGGGGCGGAGGGGCCGGCTCCCACCCCGCCCCCAGCCCCAGCCCCCCGACTCACAGAGCCCCTTCGAAATGAGCACGAGCCTCCGGGGGGGCAGGCCGGGCAGCCGCGGCCTGAGGAGGTCCTCCACGGTGACCGCCGCCATGGCGTTGATGCTGGTGGAGGCGGTGCTGGGAGGCGGGCGGGCCTCAGGCCACAGCCAGCGATGCCCCCAGCCCACCCCGCCGGGCCCCGCCAGGCCCACCTGCCACCCAGGGCAGACACGGGGATGGCGGCGTCCCCAGGGCTGATGTCTGTCCCCCAATTTGCAGACCCGAGAGCCCCGTGGGGGGTGGCAGTGGGGAGCGGAGTGTGGCTGGATTTCGGGGGGAAACTGAAGCCTGGGGCTGTGGGGCCCCGAGGGCAGGGCGGGGGCTCTTGGGTCAAGGCTGCCCCCAGGGCTGAGAGGAAGGGAGGGCCCCAGGCTGCCAGGCAGGGAGGGGCAAGGCCCCGGCAGGGTCCCCGCGACCTGACTGTGCCCAGTGGAGCCCACCTGCGCTGCCCACAGGACCGAGCGGGGATGGGGCTGCTGACAGGCCCAGAACGTACCTGAGGGTGCCGCTGTAGGCGCAGGCCAGGAAGAGGCCGGGGAGGCCAGGCAGGCCCTCAAAGACCTCCAGCACCAGCAGGGGCATGTACTGGGGGGAGTCGGGGTCAGATGCTGGGTAGGCCGCGGCCAGGTTAGGGGCTCTGTCTGTGCTGACCCTGCTTGGCCGCAGCGCCCAGCTCATATCAGGGCTCGGCACGCGTTTGTTGATTGGCTGTGTGAACTCCACCGAGACACCGGATCACCCTGATTCAGAGATCCTTGCCCGTGGGTTCCCAGTTAGCTGGTGAGGACACTGAAGCCTGACATCATGTGCCGGGACAGCCATGCAGCCCCCTTAGACTCTGAACCCCTGAAGTGGCCACTGAACCCCAGATCAGGGCTCCAGGGGGACCACTACCCAGGGGTGTGGGTCCTGGCCCCACACTGCTCCTGACTTGCCCCTGGGCCTCAGTTTTCTCCTCTGTACAGTGGGGACCTGAAGTGTTGACCTTATCAGCTCTGGAGGATTCGGTAGGAAACAAACTGCTTGTGAAGGAACAGTGTGGGGAACAGAGTAGGTGCTGGGGAGATGGGAGCAGGCTGTTGAGATTACTAATGTTAAGACCACCATTTCAGGTGGGACCACAGCCCCATCTCCTCCTCCACCCCCCCCCAAAGGGGCTCTCCCTGACAGGATGTGCCCCTCCCCTACTCATCCCCCGCCATGGCTCCCTCCTGCCTCCCAGATCTGCTCCGAGCCACACTCTTTTGCTGCCTCTGGACCTTGGCTGTTCCCTCTATGAGTGGGCTCTTCCACCCCCACCACCTAGGTTCTGAGCCCGGGCGGGGGCAGCAGTGAGATGCCAGCCCACTCGGCTGGGGTGCCTGGGTCTGACCTGGTCGGGGGCGGAGATGCGCCCGGTGAGGAGAGGGTCGCAGTCGCTGTAGAGCGCAGACATGACGATGCCGCAGCCAACGGCACTGGACACGATCAGGAACAGGCCCAGCTGATTGACGAGCAGGGCCCTGTGCGAGGAGCCGTCAGGCTGGAGTGGGGGGGGGACACCGCCCCCCGGAAGCTCCCCACTCCGGCCTCATGAGCACTCACAGCTTGGCCTGCCTCTCCGTGCGGCAGGCCACGTAGCGCTGCACCTGCGCCTGGTTCACACCGTACATGGACAGCCACAAACACGTGCCGCCCACCACAAAAGTCCAGAAGGTATAGCGGCTCCGAGGGTCAGGGTCAAAGCTGGGCAGGGGACAGGGCAGGTCAGCCACATGGGGATACCATGGGCATCACATCCTCTCCAGGGCCCCAGATGGCCATTCTGTGTCTTATGGACCTTAAGGGGACATTCAGGATAGGTTTTGAAGGGTGAATAGGAGTCTGACGAACTGAAAATTTATTCCTTTGTTTCTTGAGCCGTTCAGGTATGAATGACTCCCGGTACGGGCTGGGATGGGGTGGGGGGATAAAGCTGGAAGCAGACCCCCTTTCCAAGCCAGGGTGGAAGGGTGAAGGCTGGGGCAGGCAGAGGATGGGGGCTGGGGGAGCTCAAGGAGAGAGCAGGATTCTGTGGGGGTGGGAGGGCTGCCCGAGGCACAAGGGAGCCCCCCCACACGCCGCTCTGCTTGCCCACTCACTCCATCAGGTTGCCCCGGGAATGGTTCCAGGCAAGCTCGAGTGCGCGCGCAGGGCCACCCAGGAGCAGGGTGCCGCGGGCCAGGACGGCCCAGAAGCCCAGCAGCATCACCAGGACCTGGAACGCATCGGACCAGACCACCGCCCGCATGCCGCCCTGCGGGGCCGGAGACGGCGAGGCTCAGCCACACCTCGGGCCAGCTGCCCAGGGCCACAGCTTCTCCGTGCCTGTTTCCTCTTCTGTAAACCGGCTTGATAACAGGACCTCCTGCCTGGTGCTGGGGGGCTAAGTGGCTCAGGGAAGTGCTTGGCACGTGGCTTTTGCGGCTTTCACTGCTGTCTGAGGTGCACCTCTCCTTTCTGCCTGTCCGGCCTCCATGCCTTTGCCTCCCAGTGAAGCCCATTCCGGGGAGACAGGCCCTGCCCCCGCTCCAGAACTGGCCAGCCCCTCACACACGCCCCTCCCGCCGACATGCTCAACAGGGACGTGGAACCCTTGGATCCAGCCATGCCTAAAGCAGCCTGGCCCTGGGCGCGCCACCTCTCGTACACAGCCGAGGAGACTGAGGCCGGGCCGGGGCTCCTCAGGCTGCACCGCGGAGGGGTAGATGGGCTGGCCCAAGCCCCCCAGCCCGGAGACCCAGCAGGTGTACCGCCGCCCACCCCCTTCTGATCTCCCCAGTTGCGCTGGCCTCTCACCACGGTGGTGTAGAAAGTGCAGATGGCGCCGGTGGACAGGAGCGAGGCCCAGATGTCCAGCCCAGTCACTGCGCAGAGACCCAGTTAGACTCCCGGCTGGGCTCCCTGGCCTGCCCCTGCCCGCCCCCCGCCCCCTCCCCCGCGCCCCCAGCCCCGACCTTGGTTAAGGATGAGCGCGGGGGCGTAGATCACGATGCCCGTGTACAGCACCTGCGATAGGGGGGCGACCCTGGTGGGAGGGGTCGGGGCGGGAGCGAGGAGGGTGGCGGGGGTGGGCTGGGATAGGCGGGGCGCTGGGGCGGAGCCACGAGGGGTGGGGGCGGGTCCGCGGGCGGTGTCTGTGCGGGGCGGGGCTGGGGGCGCTCACGGTGGCCGCCAGGTACTGCGTGGTCCCGCAGAGTCGCACCGCGCGGCTGAAGCGCATCTCCAGGTACTGGAAGGGGCAGCGGGGGCCTCGGTCATCGGGGCCCGTCTACCGCGCTCGCCAGAGCCGGGGGAAGGGTCCCCACCGCGCGCGCCCCTTGCGCCCCGTGGCCCGTCCGCGCACCCGCGGGCGAGGGGCGCGCACTAGAGGGCGGACGCCGCTGGCGTACCCGGAGCTGCCCACAGCGCACGAGAGACAGCTCCTGTCGACGGTTACTGGGCGCCTACTGTATACCATCACAATTGGAATAGCTTTACACCGCGCCCGGAGCGCGGTTCAGTAACAGCCGTGTTTCCCCGTCGGGCAAACCGAGGCGAAGGGGCCCCCGGGCGAGACGGCGTCAGGTTTGGAGCCCCGCGCTCGCCTCCACCGCAGAACTGGGACGGCGGCCCCTCTTCCTCCTTCCTCCCCGCGCTCCCGCCCGCCGCCTCTTCGCGGAACCGCGCGCCGGCACCTGGTAGGCGCTGGTGAGGCCCAGGCGGTAGAAGACGGGCAGGAAGAGCGCGGCACTGAGCAGGCAGCTGAGCAGCTGGCCTAGGCACATCCACAGGAACTTGAGGCCGTAGCGGTGTGCCTCGGCCGGCACCCCGAGCACCTGCACGGCCGACATGAAGCTGGCGGCCAGCGAGAGGCCCACGGGCAGGGCCGCCAGGCGCCGGCCCCCGGTGAAGAAGTCGTCGGCGCTGCGCGGCCCGCCCCGTGCCAGCGCGACCCCCAGCCCGCCGCCCGCCGACAGCAGCAGCAGGAGCGCGAAGACCCCGTAGTCCCAGCGGCCGAACGTCGCCCGCGCGCCAGCCATGGGTGCTGGGGCCGTCGGGGAAAAGGCAGCTGGCCACCCCGGAGCCCACCGCCTCGCCGTGGCGCGGGGCAAAGAGAGGGGCCCCGCAGCGTTGGAGGGGCTTCTGCACCCTCTCCTAGTGTCTGTCTGTCCTCTCTGGGCCTGCTCAGAGCCGGCAGCCCGGGGGCGCGGGGCTTACAGGGGCGCTCGCGGCCGCGGCTGCGCTTTATTGTGCCCGGGGCCAGTGCGCTCCGCCCAGGTCGAGGGCGGGCAGGACCCGCACCCTTTGCGCCCTGGACTGGGACAGGCCAGTTGGGGATGGGAATCTCCGAAATGATTCCCTCTTTGCTTCGTGGGGAAACTGAGGTTCAGGGAAGTCCTCTGACCAGCCCAGGACACACGACCCGAAACAGGGGCTCTGGGACTCCAACACAACAGTCCTGCCCTCTTGATCGGTGCTTGAGGACCTTGGAGCCCTGGGGGTCTCACTCTCCAGAACTGGGGGTACACTGTTAGGGCTGATCCACTTGAGGCCTCCCCTCCCCTCCTCCATTTCCGCCCCTTCTCTAGTCAGACACCCCCAACCTCCCAGCTGAGCCAGGCAGAACACATTGTGGATTCAGGTCCTGGAAATGCTTAGGTTCTTGGGCTTCAGTTTTCCCATCTGTAAATGGGGATTAAATAGCCTTAGGAGAAAGCCGAACCTGCCCAATCCCTAGCTGGCCATGACAAATGCCTCGTCCGCTTGCTCACTTGTTCCTTCAGTAAACACTGAGGCCCTGCTCTGCGCCAGGCACAACTGCAGTGATTGAAGGGGAAGGGCCCTGGCTATCCCAGGAGAGGGTCTAGCATGCACCCATCACTCAGATGAGGAAACCAAGGTAAGGGAAAAATGGCTCGGGGGCCCTTATTTAGGGGCCCGGTGGGGAGTCTGGGCAGTGAGGAGAGGGGCTTGTCTCTGGACTCCCGCGAATCGCAGATGCATTCCCTCCTAGGGGCGGGACCCAAACCCTTGCAGCACCTTCACCCAAACCATCAGCCACCTCCTCGGGGTCCGTCTGGCACCCACGCAACCCCCACCCACGCCCTTGGGACGGTTGCCAGCTCCCTCCCTCAGCTCCTGAAGGGTGGGAGCAGGTGGGGCCGCCCTTCCTGGAAAACCACACAGGAGTAGAGGTGCAGAGGCAAGGAAACCGGCCCAGAGGCTCCACCACCCGCATTCCCTGTAGGGGTCCTAGGCGCAGGGGCCCCCACCCACGCGCTGAGCACCTTCTCCAGCTGTGGGCTCCAGGTGCGTGAGGTGGGGGGGACAGGCACTGGAAGCCAAGCCCCCTTCAGCAGGGAGTGGCAAAATGGGCTGAGACAGCCAAGACCCCAGGGCAGGGAGGAGCAGGGCACAAGGTGAACAGCCCTGAGGACGGGGGCAGAGTGGGGAGGCCCAGGAGGGAGCTGAGTGGGCTGTGGGGACTTGGTGCAGTGAGGGACCCAGCGAGACCTCCAGGTTTTGAAACCACCCACACCACAGCCTGGGACAGCTGGAAGATGGGAAGCTTGGTGGTACTGGAACGTGCCAGAAGCTCAGGCAAAGGGTGTGGACGTGAGGGCAGCCTGGGGGTGGGGGGAGGTTTGGGGAGTGATTGCATCCCCTAGGGTCATATCTGCACCGACCCCCAGCAAAAGCACATGGTCCCAGCAAGCCCTGAACCAGCCTGCAGGGTCTGCAGAATAGGGAGTAGAACTGGTGTCATGTTTTGGAGCGCGGGACACAGGCGAGGGGCCTAGGCCAAGGGTGGCCCAGGGGCTGGGCTGGGCGGACCCTGCCTTAGAGGAGCCCTGCCCACATGACGTCTGGCCTCCAGAATTAAGGGCCTCAAGCCATGGCCAGTAAGAGATGGGGTCAGGTGTCACCCAGCATTACACTCGATGGGCTCCAGGACCCCAGGCCACCTATGGGGGACCCGGGCAGCTGCCCCCTTAGGCCTGGTTGCTGCGGTCTGAGGAGCCTAAGAACACTGCAGCACAGGGAGGCAGAATCCTGTATGGTGCCTGTCCAGGCCCCTGCCCCACGGTGAACTGGGGACGTCTCAGGCCCACGCAGCCCAGCTGCTTGCCTGTCTTGAGCTTCTGCCTGGGCCGCAGAATCAGCCATTTTTAGTTGCTGTCCCCAGGCAGCCACGCTATGCCCCAGTCCCTCCTGGGCCCCCAGACCCTCCTCCCTGCCCCAGGGACACACTGTGCTGGTTCCCAGCCCCAAACCTAAACCGCAGCAGGCACTGCACCTGTCCCCAACCCCAACAGTCTTCTGCACCCACCCTCCTCCCTGCAAGGCAGGGGCGGGGCATCCCCATGGAAAGCAAGGTGACCAGTGCCACACAGAAGGGTAGTGGACAGCTGACTTGGTGGACAGATCTCCAGGTGGCCAGATTCCCCCAGAGAAAAGCAGGTGGGAATCTGAAGGCGTGCTCCACACAGCCCAGAAGGGCTGGGCCCAGCCATCAGCAGCCTCCCAAACCCCATGGCTGTCCTTCCCTTGGCTCCTCCATCTGTCCTGCCACGCCCACCCTCCCGGGCCCAGTGTGGTGTCGTGCACATGAGCGAGGGAGAGACTCACTGCAAAGGGGAACACAGGTTTGGGGAGTGGGGAAGCCCCAGGGAGAGGGCATGTGGAAGGCCCCAATGCTGCAGTGCTAATCCCCAAGTACTGCCGACCCTGACCTTCAGGGACAAGGCTTGAAAGCCAGGCTGCCCAAGGTCCTGTCAAGGGTCATGTCAGGGTCGGGGCTCCACCCAGCTGCAGGAGAGGGTCAGCTGCAGGCCTGGGACCCCCAGCCTGTCACGACACACCCCCTTGGGCAGGAGGGAGCAACGAGACTCAGCCTAAGAGGTCTTGGGACCCAGGGACTGTGACCTTTAGATGGCCTGGGCCACCCCACAAAGGGCCCAGCAGGAGGCGGGGACGCAGCTCCAGGGTTGGGGCCTCCACCCCCTACCCCTTGAGGGGCTGCTAGAGTCAGGGACGCTTCTCGGCTGCACCCCGGGAGGCTAGGGCATGCCTCACCGCGCCCTCTGGGCTTTTGGCAGCAGCAATAACACAACACCATTGAGCTGAGTCTCCATGGGTTTACTGGGCAGGGCCTAGAAGAAGGTATTGGGCCTCTTGGTGGTGAAGCGGGGCTTGTGCTGGCGCCGCAGGACGCGGTGGGGCAGCGGGAACTTGATCTTGGAGTCCTGTGAGGAGAGGCCGAGCAGTGAGGGCAGGCTTGCAGCCCCCTCCCACCCCCCGGGCCACTGAGGCGCGGCCACCCCCCAGGCACCTGCGTCAGTGCCACCCTGAGCCCCCCTGCCGCGGGCACTCACGTGGAACTGCCTGACGGCCGGCCGGCGGCACTTGCTGGCTGCGATCTCCTCCACCTTCATGACTTGGATGGAGTGGGCGCGGGCGCGGTGCCGGGCCCCCATGTCGCGGTCTGCAGGGGAGAGGCGTGTCACCTGAGGTCAGCACCCCACACACTCGCTCGGTGCCCCCAGGACTGTGGAACCTCCACATTCACTCTGAGAGGCACGGCACAGCCCCCCAAAGGCGACGAGATCCACTTGCTGTTCGCACCACTGTTTAAACCGCTGTTACAAAAAACTGCGATTCTTGGGTTTGGGTGCAAGCAGGGTGGCCAGGGGAAATGGTCATCATGGCCCCCGTCACCGCCCCCCCTACTGCCCCGGAGCTCACAGCACTGGGTGACGGCACCGGCCGTGGTCAGGTCGCGGTACTCCCGGTACATGTTGTGGGTCCCACTGCGCGAGTCATAGCGCAGCCAGATGCCGAAGTTTTTCACCCGCAGCGGGGACTTCTCAAACACCTGCGGGGGGGGACAGAAGCTGCCCACACGCCCCTGCCTGGGCACACTTGTGGCCAGCCACACCCCCGGGTCTCTGGAAGCCCCAAGAGAAAGGGAGGATCCAAAGACCCCACCCTAGCACCCCTACCTGCCCACAGTACACGATTTCCCCAGAAGACTTCTTCATCTTCTTCAGCTGAGACACAAAGTACCAGAAGCGGGACTTGGCGACGACGTGGTTAGGTGCGAAGATGCGCATGCGGTAGAGAGGCGGCGTCCGGCACTTGGGGGTGGGCAGGCAGCGCCCCACCACCTTATACTCTCGCAGCTGGGGTGGGGACGAGCTGTGAGGTGGGGCCCGAGACCCCCAGCCGACCGTGCAGACACCCCCAATGCCGTCCCCAAGCCTTGTGAGGCCCGGGCTGCCATCCCAGGGCCCCCAGGGGAGACCTGGGCCCGGACGGCTCACACGCCTATCCCAGCCTCCACCACAAACGAGCGCTGGGGGCAGGGAGCAGCAACAGATGCCTACGACCCGCTGCCCTGGCTAAGTGGGGCCGGCCCAAGGAGATCACGCTGGGGCACCCCCTCCCGCCAGCAATCCCGAACCGCTTTAGAACCCTGCCAGCCACTTTGCAGCTTCCCGCCCCGCAGCACTGGGCCACCCTGTTCTTTCACTCCGAAGCCCAGAGACAGGCAGTAACAGGCCAACAGTCATCCAGCCCAATTGGGGCAGAGCCAGAACGGGAATCTGGGCCTCGGCTCTCTGTAACTAACGACTGCAGCTACCTCAGTTTCCCCAGCTGTGGTGGGAGGTGAAGGGAGGCGGGGGGCGACCCTGCTGGGAGGAATCGCGAAGGGCCTGGTAAAAGCCTCATGTTTTCCCAAACGCAAAGGTGAAAGCAGCCGGCCGCGTCCAAACCTGGGGGCATGGAAAGGACAGCCCCTCCGAAAACAACTGACCGGTTTCTCGTTAACGCCAAAGAAACATGGCCCCAGTGCCCCCGGCCTCGGGCTCGGCTCAGACAACGGACCGGGCTGCGCCCCTTTCCCGAAAGCAGCAGGCTGGGCGGCCACCCGCCCGCACCCTTCGACCTGATGGAGCGGGAACCCGGACCCCAACCCCGCGCGGGCCCGTCTGGGCCGCCCCCACGGGCTCCCCACGCGGCGGCCGCCATGTTGGCTGAGTCCGGAGCCGGCGGTCACGGGACCCAGCCTGGGGTCTCCGAACCAGCCCGCGCCGCCTCCTGGAGCCCCCGCCCCAGCCGCGCCGCGCCCCCGACCCCGGCCACACCGCGCCCCCACACCGCCGCGCCGCGCCCGCCTTACTGTGCCCGAAGCCTTCATGGCGTTATCTCCACACTCGCCGCCACCCGCGAAAGGAAGTGGCCGCTCTCGTGCAGCCACTCACCATGCCTTAGCCGCCGGAAGTCCTGCCCTCCGGAGGCCATAAGCCCATTGGCCCGACGGCACAGCACTCTTCCAAATCCGCTTCTTCATTGGCTCTGGATCCGCCTTCCGCTCCCCGCTGGCTGCGTCGCGCGGCGAGACTACATCTCCCAGGAGGCAGTGCGGCGTGCCCCTCCAGTTCCGCCTACCCTCATACAGGCGCGTCAGCGCGCGTGGCACGCCGGGAGTTGTAGGCGCTCCGCGGGTCTCGGTCGGCGCGCAGTTGCGGTCCCGCCCCGCTGGGACCCGGTGTTTATGCGGACGCGGAAGTCTGGAGCTGGGCGTTCTGCTCTGCAAAATGGGAAAACGGTGGTATTTTTATGCTGGAGATGGCGTCGTAATTCAATGAGCAAAGCCGCGTAAAGCGCAGGGCCCCAGCAGGGCCTTTAGTGGCGAGACGGATAGAGCAGCTGGGATTCTACTTGACCGTCAGCCTCCTTTTCTCCAGGTCACGGGGGTTGGCCAAAGTACACCCCGACCCCCGGCTGACCCGGGTGCACCCCGGCCCCAGGCTGACCCAGGTGGCCGCGACCTTGGAGAGACCCCAGCTTAGTGCCCTGCTCAGGTGAATGGGGCCCTGGGGGCAGAGGCCGTGTCTGAACCCAACTAGCTTTTTCTATCATTAAATTTTTCACAAGAGCTTCCTTCAGCTGTAGCTCACATCCTGCACAGTTCAAACCACTTAGCACGTCCAAGGGGCTGAGTCCAGGCACCGAGGTGGGCAGCCACCACCGTCCGTTTTAGGACGTTTTCCTTCTCCCGGAAAGAAACTCCAAGCCCTTTAGCAGCCTCTCCATTTCCCGCTAATCCCCGACCCGAGCGCGAGCCCCTGGCGCCCACGGGCCCTTCCTTCTGCCTCTGGGTGTGTCTGCTCTGGATGTTTCCAATAAATGGAACCCTACACTCACGTCTCCCGTGATGGCTGCTTTCGGGGCCCCCCACGAGGCAGCATGGCGTGCTCTTCTTTTTTATGGCTGAGAAAAGTCCACTGCCTGGGTGGGCCACTTGTTTCCCGAAGATGGTTGATGGCCCTTGGGCACTTCCTGTTGGCTGTTCAGATGAAAGCTGCAGGGCGCGTTCCTGAACCGTCGCTGTCTGCGGGCACCTGCCGCCCTTCCCCTCGGCGCCTGCGCCCTCCCCCTCGGCGCCCGTCGCCCTCCCCCTGGGCGCCCGCCGCCCTTCCCCTGGGCACCTGCAGTGGAATGGCTGGATCAAACCGAACTCCACGTTCAACCTTCGGAGCAGCTGATGGACTGTTTTCCAGAGTCTGCACCATCTTACATTCCCACCGGCGGTGTCTGAGGCTCCAGTTTCTCTGCATACTTGTGAACTCGGGTGTTATTTGTCTTTCCCGTTATGCCCATCCCGGGGTAGGAGTGGTTTCTCACTTCAAGTGCTCTCCAAGTGCTATAGGCCGCTTACGCGTCTTCCTTGAAGAAATCTACCTCCGCTGTCTACTTTAAACGTTGAATTGTCTTTCCATTCTTGGGTTGTAAGAGTTCTTTATTCTACATACAACCCCTCATCAGATAGATGATTTGCAAAAGTTTTCTCTCACTCTGTATGTTGCTTGTCACTTTCTTGAAGGAACATTTGAAGCACAAGGGTTATTAATTTAATGAAGTCCGATCTATTTTTCACTCGTGCTTGCTGCCCTAGCTCGGGTGGTACTGCCTCCTGCAAGGACACGGGGGCTGAGCTGCGTTGTCTGCTGCGGGTTGTATCACTTCAGCTCCCACATCAGGGCTTGGGTCCGTTTTGAGTTACTTCCAACGTGCAGTGAGGCGGGGCACTGAGCTTATCCTTTGCACACGGATCTCCGGGTACCCAGTGCCGTGCGTTGAGGAGACGCGTCTCTTCCCGTTGGAGCCAGGAGGGCCGTGTCGGGACCGATGCTGCCGCTGGACCGGACTTCTCAGGTCCCGCCCCCGCTGCAGGACCGCTCAGGCTGTTCTGGGCCCTGGAGTTTCCAGGAGCCTCGGGCGTGGAGTCGTTTTTTGGGGAGCTGGGTCCTGAGCGGGTGGCGCTAGTCTGTGTTGGGGGGACCCCACCGCTTTCCCAGGTCGGCGCCCCGGTTTGGACTTTGCCTCCCGTAGGCATGCATGTTCTCTTTGTTCCCCTTTGCTGCCTTTTTCTTCTTTTCTTTTTTCCTTTTGCATTAAGTGAATATTTTCTAGTGTAATATTTTATTTTAATGCCTTTTTTTTTTCACCATATTTTTGAGTTGTTTTCGTAGTGGTTGATCTTTGGTTTACCATATACGTCTTTTTTTTTTTTGGTATGCAGTATGGTGGGTCACATTTGATTCTTTTTCCATCTGGGTATCCGTTATCGCAGCACCATTTGTTGGATTTTTGTTGTTGCTTGCTTGTTTTTGTTTGTTTCAGGAAGTGCATGGGTGGGGAATCGAACCCGGGCCTCCCACATGGCAGGCGAGAATTCTACCACGAAGTTACCCTCTCACCATTGCCGTACACTTCTTAACTTACCAGAAACTTCTTCAGGTTCGTACTAATTTAATCCCCCCGCCATACAGAGGCGTTGCTGCTCGGTAGCTGCTGCCTCCCGGCACTGTGGCCCTGTCCCATGTGGACATGCCACTCTTGGGCCCATCGTTGGTTGCCACAGCCACCGCTTTGCCACTCGTGTTTGAGAACGGGGGAGCGCCCAAGTGCTTATGGAGTGTGCTCGGTCACCTCCTCGCTGCCCCTTTCTGCTTCTCGCCTCTTTCTTCTGGATTTGGGTCACTGCCTGGAGTTCCCGCTTAGCCCAGCGCCGCTCTCACCATCTTCTCTGTGCTTTCATTGTCAGATATGTTACACTTCTGTAGGCTAAAGACCTGGGGGTCGCTGGAGGTTCGTTCTCCTTGTCCCCGCACCCGGCCAACAGCGCGCCCCTGTCCAGGCTCGCCCGTC
>PVIY010026425.1:0-35414 GCA_004026745.1 Myrmecophaga tridactyla
CCCACCCAAATGGGTGGAGACATGTCGTCCCTTAATCCAATTTAACAAGCACTCTTGACTAAATCACATCAACCAGGGAGATGATCTCATTAGTTTCAAACATTCAGCATTGAGTAGAGATTATTCTACCTTTATGAAATGGGATTTATATTAAAACATGGCTTTTCTTAGGGGGCATACTTCTGTTCAAACCAGCACAGTATCCTTATAATAAGGCAGTTGACTTCCCCTAATATGAGTGCTCCAAGAGAGAGGGCACAGAGAAGGCTGCAATGCCTTTTATAACCCTCTCTTGAAAATTATGTGCTGTCACCTCTGCCAACCATTGCTCCTTAGAAGTAAGTCACAAAAGTCCAGTCCACACTCAAATGAGGAGTATCTTAGAATTTATGGACATATGTTAAAACAGCCACGTCTTGCAAATAATTATTTCATTCTGTGTTTTCATTAAAGCTAATTCTTAATGATTAAAGTAATAAGTAAATGAATCTCATTGCAGTGAAAACTTTAACCTCCTATTAATGGATGTTAAATATTTTGCAATTTACTGGTATCCATTTAGAGAGCAGGTATCCTGGAACTGTCATAGGTTTTAGAATCAGACTGAATAAGTTCAAATACCAGTTCTGTGAGTTGCATCTTTGAAATGATTCAAAATCCTGCCTTACAAAATTTTGTAAAATTTAAATTAAATAATATCCATAAAATGCCCAGCATGTGTTAGCTATTCAGTTAGTGTCAAATTCTTTCTTTCAGTTGCTTTTTCTTTTTCTTTTCAGTTGCTTTTTTGTTTTATTTTCTTGTCTAATTTTGCTAAAGCAGACCATTTTTAAAATGTCACCTTTTATGTGGCCAAGGACATTACTCATACATTAACTGAACAAAGGAAGGTCATAAGATATTTCATCTAGTATTCTTTCATTTTCATGGAAATATTTTATTTATATTCACATGTATATATGTGTATGTGTATTGCACATGTGTATTAGGTTCCTTTTACTGTTATAACATATTATCACAAATTGAGAGGTTTAAAACAACACAAACTTATCTTACAGTTCTAGAGGTCAGGAGTTCAAAATGGATCTCACCGGGCTAAAATCAAGTTGTTGGCATGCTGCTTTCCTTCCTTCTGGAAACTCTATGGGGAGTCTGTTTCCTTGCTTTTGCCAGATTTCAGAGGTTTCTTGCGTTCCTTAGCTCATGACTCCTTCCTCTATCTTCACAGCTAGCAGTGTTATAGGAATGCTTATAATTTCATAGATCTTACCTAGATATTCTAGGCTAATCTCTCAGTCTTAAAGTCAGTTAATTAGCATCTTAATTCCATCTGCAAATTTAACTCCCCCTTTTCATGTAACATAACATATCTACAGAGTCTGGGGATTAGTAAATGGACATTTTTAGGGGCCAATATCCTGTCTATCACAATATGGTGTATATAGTAGATAAAATACCAAAATTTTATCACTGATTTCCTCTGATTGTAGAATTTGGCTTAACATTATTTTCTTTTTCCAAACTGAATTTTCTAGCATGAATTTTAATGGAATAAAAGAGAAAGGGTTACCATTATCTTTTTAAAAATTAAGGAAATTGTTCCCCTTGGTGAATTTCTGCACCACTGCAACCAGACTGTGATTATTCCATGTCTATTTATGTAGTTGACCTAAATATTATTTTATAAGAGACAAGTTATATCTTTGAGGACCTCTCGGGTCTAAAATAGATTCCAGTAGATCAAGGAGGCATTATCATGACTCATTGCCTTGAGTACTTTTTCTCCCATAACTTCATAAAACTTCATACTTAATATGGTTAACAAAGTCTTAGATTCAAACTAAACAAGTTCAAATCTGGGTTCTATCACTTAGTAACTGAGTGATGTTCAGTAATTTGTTTTAGTCATATGGTGAGCACTTAATGTTAGCTACTAGAAGAGTTTCACCTTGAAACCTTGATGTTAACTGACTGAATAAAGGAACCAGCTTAAATTTCCTTACCATGTGTTTCCTGAAAGATACTTCAAAAAGGATTCTTTTCATTAATATGATCTCAACTTGAAAAAAAAAAAAACCTTTATTTCAAACTTAAACATTCTGTTACATGCTTCACAGGTCCTCAGTAAAATAGTTCCCTTTATTATGTCCATCATCTGTTGTCCTTACATTATAGAAAATTGGAAATAATTTTCCTCCCTAATTGTGGCAGCATGAGAGGCATAATTAGTATAGCAGAGTTCACACAAATGAAGCCACTGAGTCCAAACCCCAGGAATGCAATTTCATGAAGTCACAGTTACCTTTCAATTCTCAGCAAAAGCATCCCTTAGACTGACTGTACAAAATTAAGCAAACTAAAACTTAGAGGACATTAAGATTTTTCAGAACACCAGTGCCTGAGTTCACCTACATTATATGCAAAGATTCCTTCTTTTAACAGAAAATTGAGCTCAAATTCCTGAGAAGCCTGACTATGAGAAGCCACATATATCCCCAATATAGTGTTTTAAAAATTCATTTCCCAACTGTATAAAGCACAAATTGCAGTGAAGGGCATTATTAGATAAATGACGTTATTTGTGCTCTGAGCTGTTTTTTACTGGGACAGAAATGTATGATTTTCCCTTTACTCAAGCAGCCTTGGTTTAACTGACTTATCTAACATATTTTTGAGAGTTTAAATAAGTAAGACAAAAAAGGTACAAAAAATTTCTGTCTGGGGACACTTAAGACTCTAGGACCAAGGACAAAGAATTTTTAGATACTGAAAATCCAGCCACTATTGAATGACAATGTCTCTGTCAATCCCACATAGACATAATTTGCTTCCATTAACTATTTTCACTTAAGATTTAAGACACAAAGACAATTTGTGTCTTCATTGGAAATATAATTGATTAGATTTCCATCTCTGCATGACATTTTTTTTTTAATACCAGATATGCATCTTACTTTTCTGGAGCACTCAAAATAGCTTAATAATTCTGTACAAACTGAGTTGCCAAAGCTGAGCCAGAATTTTGATGTTTCCATTAATAAAAGATATATGCCTGCAGGAGGTACAGATATGTGATCTCAAGATCCAGAGTTTAGGGGCAAAGGGAAAACGGCTCGCATCTGTACAATGATTAAATGCATGTTCAGAGAAAGAAACTCTAAAGTGCCTATACAGATCTAACAAGACCTATTTGGACCTGGGGCTTGCCCCTGCAGGGTATTTTTGATAGCTTTATCTGTGTCAGACTCCATGGCTCTATCCATTCCCTCTTGTCAATATGCCATGGTAGCTTCAGAGCTGAAAATAGTGAGATGAGGGAAAGAGAAAACGGAAGGTCTGGGAACCATTTCACCAAGTCCATGTATAGCTTGACCAAAATATGATGCAAGGAAAAAAAAAGTTCAAAAACTCAAAACACAAATGTCAAACAAGCCTTTAAATGGTAAATAATTAAACAGCCCAAAAGAAAAATAGAAGTAAACATATGTAAGAATCAAATATTAGTCTTATTTTCATGACTAACAGGATAGCAGGAGAAGGCACCATAAAAATATAGATCTGAATATTTACTAATAAATATCTGGTGATGCTGTATCTCCCTGAAGATCTACTGCATTTGAAAGAGTCATCAAACAAAAAAAAAAGTCAATTAATGAAGTTTTATCTTCCCTTATTTTAACCAGTAAATTTTTATATTGCCTTTTCTACATAGAAAGCACAATAGTAGATATTATATCAGAGAAAAAAAGAATCAGTTGAGTACTGCATTTGTTTTCTTTTCTCTTTTTTTGTGTGTGCAAAATAGTTTTCTTTTTGTTCTTATAAAATCACATGCTGAACCAACACGGTAGAGTGAAAAGCTTCAGGGCTCTGTCTACCCATAGAAGTTTTGAACAATGAGCAAGAACTGGCAGAAATACCTCTCTCAAAGCTCCAGAAAACAGTTAAAAGATTGTAGTAACAGGGCAAGGGCTGAATTAAGAAAATGGCCACTTGAAAGTAGATAGTTCTCCTGGGGCTGTGACTGTCCCTCCTCCTTTGCCTTACCAGCTCAGTGTGAAGCAGACCTGTATTCCCAGTGAAGCTCCCTGGTCCTGGATCCAAAGGGAGCAAAGTAGCCCTTGTGCACAAGGTGGAAGAATGTATATATATATATATATATGCATGCATGTATATCTAGCCCAATCTGTATGGTGTAGCCTGAGGAACTCGCTGCTCTGGAAATTGTCCTATGTGTAGAAGGAAGCTGACAGAGTTCTCCTATAGGACACTGTGGGAGAGCAGTGAAATGGTTTCCTGTGGCAAGGGACTGCTGGTGGTAGAACATACAGTGCAGTGTCCATGACCAGAGGAAACTGTTTCCTAGGGAACAGGGACATTTGGAACCATGTAAGCTGAGTGAATTCCTAGGACCAAATGTGCATGCCCAAGACAGAGATCATGCACAGAGAGGACCAGGGAAGCCCTTGGGCTTTGGCATGGAGCTATTCCATAAACTCATTATATGGATAAGCTCTGAAGGAAAGCAATTTCACAGGTCAGTCTTTGAAGAATGGGAAAGATATATATATATTTAATTACCCCCTGGCATTCAAAGAAAGCTCTGTCATAATACTAGCTGGATGCAAACTTAAGAACAGATGCAACAGAATTTAAATTCCAGCAATAATACATTAAAATATCAAAATGTCCAGGTTTCAACAAAATTTTACAAAACAGGTAGCAATGGACCAAGCAAAAGATGTTAAAGCACTAGTAACTATCAGTAAGGAGTCCTAGACTTGGGACAATCCAGATAAAGAGTTTTAAAAAGGCGGTGGGCCACAGTGGCTCAGCAGGCAGAGTTCTTGCCTACCATGCCAGAGACCCGGGTTCGGTTCCCGGTGCCTGCCCATGCCAAAAAAAAAGTTTTAAAAAGGGTCCTAAATATGCTCAAAGAGCAAAATGAAAGTATGAGCTAAGAACTAAAGGAAATCAGGAAAAGTGATAGATTAACACAAAGAGAATATCCATAGAGAGGTGGAAATTATGAAAAGAAATCAAACAAAGCTGAAGACTCAAGTAACAGAAAGTAAAAGTTCCCTGGAGAGATTCAACAGCAGATTGTTGCTGGCAGAAGAAAGAATCATGAACCTGAAGATAAGACAACTGAAACTTAATACAGTCTAAGGAGCAGAAAGAGGAAGGAATGAAGAAAAGTGAACAGAGCCTGAGGAACCTGTGGGTTACAATTAAGTGGACCAATATATACATGTGCAAGTCCCAGAAGGAGAAGAAAGAGAAAAGGGGGTAGAGGGAATTTTCAAAGGATTAATGGCTGAAATTTTCCAAATTTCATGAGCAATGTGAACAACAAACTTGCTAAGCAATCTCCTAACAGGATAAACCCACGTAGATCCACACCAGATCACTTTGCAACCAAGGTGCCAAATGCCAAAGATAAAGAGATTTCTGAAAGCTACAGGAAGAAGCAATGCATTATAAACAAAGGAACCACAATAAGGCTAATCGTTCATCTCTTACCAGAAACCATGGAAGCAAGAAGGCAGCAGGAAGACATATTTAAATTGCTGAAAGCAAAAAAAAAAAATGCCACCAAGGATTCTACATCCAGCACCGTTGTTTTTTAAAATGAAGGATGAGATGAAGGCATTTCCAGATAAAGAAAAGCTGAGGGAGTTTGTCACTAGTGTATTGGTCCTACAAGAATGCTAAAGAGAGTTCTGCAGGTTGAAGGGAAAGGACAATGGACTGAAGGCCTATGAAGAAATAAAGCTCTCCAGCAAAGATAGCAGCGTGGATAAATAATAAATGCCAGTACCATTGTATTTTGTATTTGTAACTCCATTCTCTATTCCCTACAGGATTTAAAAGGCAAATGCACAAAATGTAAAGATGAATCAATGGCTTCAGACTCTTACTGTATAAATATATAATCTGTGGGGGCCACAAGCAGGTATATAGGAATATAGCTTATGCATGCTGCTGAAGGCAAGTTAGTATCAAAACAAGAGAGATTGTTATGGATTTAGGATGTTAAATTTAAGCCCCATGATAACTACAAAGAAAATAGCAGAGAATGTGGAAACTCATGGAGACAGGAAGTACAGAATAGGTTACGAGGGGTGGGGACAAGCAAACCAATGCAAAATGAGTGTAGGGTTTCTGTTTGGGCTGTAGGGAAAGTGATAGTAATGTAGGGGTGAGGGTACTTCAGCATTAAGAATGTGGGTGATCCCACTGAATGGCATGCCTGGAGGGGTTGGGATGGGAAGGTTTATGTGGTTTATATATTTCCACAACTAAAAAATAAAAAAGAAGGCTAAGCTTAAGAGTCAATGATAATTAAAGCAATACATGATATTAGGTGGGGTCTAAGAATGGAGGGAAAAAGCTTCAAAAGGACATAATTGACAAGAAGAAAATATTGGAATATAGAATGTAAGCTTTATGTCAATGCTAAATTTCTTGAACTTCATAACTGCATTTAAGGTGATTCCAAAAGTGAATATTCTTGTTCGTGGGAAATGTACATGGAAGTTTTATGTGTTTAAGAATTACGACCTGCTCTCAAATATACAGAAGATAGAAAGATAGATAAATAAATAGATAAAAGATAGATAGATAGAGAAAGAAGATAGATACGGTAAAGATGACAAATTGCTAAAATTGGTGGAGTTCTCTATATGGGGTTTGTGTTAATTTTGCAATTGTCCTGTAAATTTGAAATTACTTGAAAATAAAAAGCTTTTTTAAATGAATGTCATATATTCCCTTTTAAATTTATTCTCCTTTGAATTCCATACTATATTTTTTGTTCAATTTTCCAATAAGATCTTCTTAACATTATTGATTTGAAAAAAATTTTTACACATCAGAATTAGTCATTCGCCTGTCACATAAAGTGAGGATTGTTTTTTTCAGATATGTGGCTTGTTTTCTAATACTGCTTATAGTGTAGTGGTTTTCTACCATTCTGAAATTTCTGTTTTGTCTTCTTTTATATTTATTTGAAAGGTTTGTGGTTATGGTTGTTGCAAACCTATGAACGTTTTCCTTATGATTCTTCAGTTAGTAATGCATAGAAAGGGATGTCACCGTTGAAAAATTATTAACCAATTTGCATCTAGTATTTTATGGACTTTTACATTTTGTTTTTAATCTAATTAAATTTGTTTAGATATAAAGTATGACATGATCTAATATTTTATGCAAAAAATTATTAACATCTTGTCCTAATTAATAATATTAAATAAATAATCCAAATTTTACCTAATGGTTTGATCAGCCATCAGCGCTTCCTGTATTTTTGTCTCTTCTCATCTTATTTATTTTAATATTATGGTCTGGTTCTTTAACCAGCCTATTCTGGTGTTAGAAACATGCTGCTTAATTATTGTAACTTCATAGTATGTTTTCATATCTGATAAGACAAATTCTTACTTATTTTCAAAAATTTTCTGAAGTATAACTTCTCAAAAAAATTTAAACTACTTGTGCTTTATTAGAATTATTTTATATTTTTAGTTATTTTTAGAGATTGATAATTTTGAACTATTGAAACTCACAATCTAGAAAAAGTATGCTGCTTACTTTGTTCCATTCTTATTCTATGACTCTCAATATAGTTTTATAATTAGATGTCTTATATGTCTCCCCAAATGGTTTGTAGATTCCAGAATAATTTATAGGTTATTTGTTGCTGTGAATGTAATATAATTTTTCCATCATATTTTCTAACTGGTATATAGAAAAGCTATTAATTTGGGGTCTACGTACTAAATAAATGACCATCTCTCTGTACTTTTATTAGTTCAGATAATTTTGCAATTGATTATCTCGTATATTCTAGAAAATCAAGAATAGTATGCAACTAGCAACTACTCCATTCCAAAGTACAGCTGTCTAAATTCTTTTTGTTCTCTTATTCTACTTGTGACGAACTTCAGAACATTGTTGATCAGTGAAAGTGATAATGAACAGATGTGTTTTGTTCTTATCATTATCAGCAAGTCTTCAAACGTACCTCCGTTCAATATGATGTCTTCTCTTGGTTCAGATAAAACATCTTACTTAGCATGTAAACGTTTCTAGCGTACCATGAGTTTAAGTCTTTTCTAAATTTCTCCACAAATGAATGCTGAATTATATCTAACGTGTCTGTTAATTGTCAAGAAAACCACTCCTTTAGCTCACTAATTTAAATAATCACATTACTATTTTCACCAATATTTAGTAATCCTAACATTCCTGGACTAAGTAAATTCTATTGTGTATAATCTTTTGCTTTTTTACCCAGTTACTTTTAATTAAGGTAATATGTGAAACATACAAAAAAATGCAAGTAATATATATATATATATATATATATATATATATATATATGCAAGTTATAAAGCATTACCTCAAAAAGAATTCTCATTAATCTCCAACTAACTTAGGAACAAGATCATTCCCAGTATCTCATATCTACCTATGCAAGTCTCCCTGGCTCTCCCCCAAGTTAACCACTGTCCTGAATGTCATTATATATTATCTTTCAAACACACGAGCTCATTGAATGTGCTTAAGTTTTAACTGTAGTCGTGTGCAAGAGTAGTCTATATTTTTGTTTATATGCTATTATTGAATGAGAAATGTCAAGCCTCAGGGAATTGAAAAACCTTATTATTGGATATGATAGGATTTATCTATTCCTTAAAGGACTGCCAGGACACAGTTTTAAAATAAAGGACTTTGGTTAAGTTTTTCACAATCTTTCCTATTCCTTATAGTTTTTATTCTTTTCAGAGGTATTGTTTGTTTGGTTTCGTTTGGGGGTTTTCTTTTTTAACTTTTATGGCTTCATTTTTGATGATGCATATTTCATACACACACAAGTATGTATAAGCCCTAAATGTAATAGTTTCTTATTATTTTAATGATCTCTATTTAATCAAATTCCTAACCATGGAACTTATATTTCACTCAATTTGCTTGTTAGATTTTCTAGCTCTGAATTTTAGTCATCAGTCCTACTTTATTTCCTTTTTACTTAAATCCTTTCTGTCTTCCATTTATTGTTTTATTCCTTTTAAAGTTAATAAGTTGTTCTTTCTGGCTTCTGGCATTGATTCTTAGTAGTGGAACCCTTCATTCAAATACACTGTAACCAATAACTTAATACAGGAAGCAAAAGGCAGAGCTGGGATAAGTAGGGGTGGAGTCTTGTCTGCCCTTAGCAGATCTAGAATCACAGACAAAACCAATGCCAATGACTGGTACCCACAGCCCCCATGGCCATCAATTTCTTCATTGTTTGAAAGGTTACCTTGAATTTTCTCATTGAACCAATGCAAAATTTTCGAGGTTTTTAAGAATTATTTTCCAAATAAAATATTTTGGTTGTATTTTAGCCATGAGTTGTGAGTTTGCAGCTCTGTTTCACTGTAATGGAGAAGACGAACTGCATTTACCTGAAGTGGGTTGCACGAAGGTGCTAATATCCAGGGGTATTTTGCCCTGTGAAAACAGCAGTCTCATATGTTTCAAACTGTACATTGGGGAACTTACTGGTGTTTGCTTTATTTATAAATGTCCCATAAATATTTGAAAAAAAACAACATGGTATCTTAGGTTCATGGCGGTCAATGTCTGCTCATCTTGGTTGCAAAATTATATATTTTGTGTCTTAAAATAAATTCTCCCCACCCCCCATTAAACTTGGTGTAGGCTATATCTTCAACATTATTCTTTTGTTTTTGTTTTGAGGGCCCTGCCTTTGAAGTATATCTGATATATTTTCTTTTTTTTTGGATGCTGTATGGTGGGGGTCACATTTCATTCTTTTTGCAAGTGAATATCCCCTTATTGCAGCACCATTTGTGGAACTTTTGTTTGTTTGTCTGTTTTTTGTTTGTTTGTTTTGGGAAATGCATGGGCCGGGAATCGAACCCAGGTCTCCCGCATGGCAGGCGAGAATTCTATCACTGAACTACACTTCACCCCCAATATATCTGATTTCTTTTTCTCTATTAATCAAAAGGTCTGTATGTTTTAATACAGTAATATATTCTACTTAAATTTATTTTACTATTTGTTTTCCACTTTTATGTCAGTCATTGTATTTCATGTTTTTCTTTCTTAACAAGTCTTATGTTCTTTCTTCTATTATTTTATATTCATTCATTAGGATATTTGAAAATATTTATTAAGCACCTTTGTGCCAAGCATTGGGCATTATTCCTGCCCGATCGAGTTGTCCTTCATTATTACAATAATAGCCAACATTAATTAAATGCTTTCCATAGGACAAACACAATCCTAAGATTTTTCTTTTGGTTTTTTTATTTATTTATTTATTTTTGCATGGGCAGGCACCGAGAATCAAACCCGAGTCTCCAGCATTGCAGGCGAGAATTCTGCCACTGAGCCACCATCACACTGCCCCCAAAGGGTTTTATACATATTAACACATGTAGTAACAGCCACAACCCTAAGTGTTTGGTATTAGTATGATGCCCATTTTAAAGAGGACAAACTGAAGCACAAAAAATGTACAACTTACCAAAGGTTCATAGTTAATAGATTGTAGAGTCAGGAAATAGAGCTGGGCAATCTGACTGCAGAGCCCTCTGACTTGGAAGTTATATAATATATGCTATTTTTACCCCACTGGCTATTTAATCTGTAAACCTATTTTAGTTTTTTTAAATTATAACAACAAACACACACATTCTTAACATATTCCCTTCTACATATATAATCAGTAATTCACAATAGCATCACATAGTTGTATTTTCATCATCATGATCATTTCTTAGAACATTTGCATCGATTCAGAAAAAGAAATAAAAAGAAAACAGAAAAAAAACCCTATATACCATGCCCCTTACCCCTCCCTTTCATTGATCCCTAGCATTTCAGTCTACTAAATTTATTTTAACATCTGTTCCCCCTATTACTTTAAACCTATTTTAACTTATACTTGCCAACTCGAAAAAAAAGAAACAGAACCTACACAAATTCTCTTATAATTTCCATCACTGTCTGTTTTCCTTTGCATATTGGGAGAGTCTGGAGCCAGCTCCCTTGACAGAATCTAAACTCCAGCCTCTCTTTTCCATCACACACATGGCATGTGCTAAAAACTGCTGAATGAAGGTAGATGAATCAATCAGCTGCAGATTTGTTTATCTGTTTTTCAGAAATACCCAAGTTGCTCTTTGTTGCCTCTATTGAGTTGCTTAGTTTCCTTAGAGACTCATCTTTTCTTATTACTCTGTCATACTTTCAGGACACTCCATTTTGTCATAGTTTAAGCTGCCTTCTGAATTTTATATGTCTCCCATTCCCTGCAGTAACCATGCTTCTGCTTTGCTTTGAATTTGCTTCTTCTGTTTGGAATAGATCCTGTATGAACTATTCAGAAACTCCTGTTGTACTTCTATCAGTAAAACAAAATGATGCTCTATCTCTCTCTGACATCTATTATCTGGGGGTGGAGGCCAGGCACCTATATTTTTAATAAGATACCAAGTATAATGAAATGCACAAACATTTCAAAATAATTATTTATATTAAATAATAAATAGAAGATGTTAAATGGCAGTAAAAATTCAAAGCATAACTGTCCCTTCTTATTATGGAGAAGGAAGTTTAAGATGACTATAGCTTCAATTTTTCAGGAACAAAAACAGTTTGGGGAAATAATAAAACAGAATCAGAATACTGCCCAAATTTCCCCACCCCTCAAAGTGGCTCCTAGTTTAGAAGTATAAAATCAAGACCATTGACAGAAAGTAATAAACTAAAGTGAATTGTTCACTTTTCATCAACCGGTCAGATTTGGGAGGGCATAAATAGCATCTAACAGAAATCGCAATGTGTAACTGAGGTGGAATATTATTTGAAAGATGAATTTTCTCAATTCTAGAAAGATTTTAGTAGAAATGATACTTAGCAGTTGAGAAAATTCAGTTAACACAACTCCTCAGCTGCAACATGAAGCCATTATATTGACCTCAAGGAATTAGTAACAGAATACAACACACGCCCTCCATGTAACTTGAAACTTCATGCTGTCCTAGCAGGGATTTCTTAGGTAGCTAAGCTAACCATTTCATTACATTAATTTAATTTGTTGCTGTTCCTAGATTTTAACAAATTGCTTATTCTGCTTTACTTCCTCATGAAGTAAGTAAGTGAACAGAAGGCCCATTTTCCTCTAAAACCTGTTTGACTATTTTGTCAAATCTAACCACTGAAGCAACCTGGAAATATCTGTCATTCTCTGGTGATGGTTCTCAGGTGATTATGAGGGGATATGTTCTAACTTGTGGTCTCTGGGAGTAGGAAGAAATTCAGGGGCTATGAATGATATACTTGGCAGGGGATTTGTGTCTTTATTAATACGCTCATAAAAGACCATCACCACCACCAATTAGATATGTGAATTATTAGAATGAATTATTTGTTATACTATTTCTTGAGCCTCTGCTATGTGCCTGGTGCTATTCTAGGTGGTATGACGTCAATAATTTTTCCCTCTTGGATCTCAGATTACAGTATTTGAGACAATAAATTAAAAAAAAATAAGCTAACAAAAATCTATAATAAGATGGCAGTGGTAAATTTTATAAAGAAGAATAATCCAGGTAAGGAAATAGAGAGTGATGTGTGAGTTATGGGTAGGATGGATGCTGGAAAAGCCTGAGGAGGTGGCATTTGAGCAGAAAGCTGAATGAATCCATGGGGGAAAACGGAAAAGCAAACGCAAAAGTGACCCTGAGGCAGGAGAAAGCTCAATGAATATAAGAGTAGGAAATGAGACCTGAGAGAAGTCCAAGGCAGATCACACAGGGCCTTGTAGAGTATGACATTCAACCATTGGAGGATTTGAACGTGATTTGTTATCTTCACTGTAGGGCACAAAGGAAAAAGTGGGGAAGGTGGTTTTGATAATTCTGCTGGTGAGACATGATGATGGTTTGGTCTAGGGTAATAGCAGAGGAGGTGACAAAAGTGGTCAAATTCAGGATATGAGTTGAAGAAACAGCCTGTATAAGCTGAAGAGAACTTGGATGTGGAACATGAGGAGTCAAAGGCGAGGACCTGAGCCACTGAGTAAATAGTTGTATTACTTCCTGAGTTGGGAAGACCAGAGAAAAGTGGGCTGTGAGAGAGAAATCAAGAGTCTCCCTTGGGTGGCTTGTTAGGCATGCCTATCGATCATCCAGGAAGAATTGCATGGTCCACAACTGGATAGCGGAGCCAAGAGTGCAGGCAGGAGGATAAAACTGGATATATAGAAAAAAAGGGTCACTGGCATATCAAATTTTGCACAAAATTGGAGACTCAGATTCCATTCTGTGAAAACAAATTCTGATATTCCCAGACCCTGAATTGGGAGGATTCATCATCACACCTTCCCAGAATTTGAAAGGTGAAGGAACTTGTCTGAGTCCATGTCAATTTCTCCATAGGCTTCTCCAGGTCTCCCTCAGAAACTGGCAACCCATCCTCTTTAGAGGATGTGATTACAGTTCCATATGAAAATCTTATCAACTCAAGGAAGTAAATAAAATAGAGAAGGAGTTGGCAATTTTTTTTGTAAAGGTCCAGATACTAAACATTTTAAGTTTCGTGGGCCATACAGTCTCAGTAGCAAATAGGCAATTTGCCATTGTAGCAGGAAAGCAGCCATAGACAAAATGTAAATTAATGGACGTGGCTGTGTTCTAATAAAACTTTATTTACAAAATTAGGCAGTGGGTCAGATTTAGCCCACAGACATAGTTTGCAGATCACTGAAATTAAGTTTTATTCTCTTAGGCCCTTGAATAGTTTTTCTCTAATTCCTATTCCTATTGCCTTCCCCACAAGTCAACTTGTCAAAATTTTGAAATATGCAGAGTCTAAACTAGAAAACCAATATATCCAATAATAATAATCACGATGGTTTTCTTTCTATTTTTTAATTATAACATTGAAAAGTCTTAAAGAACAAAATATCTCATGATTTCAAAGTATGAGGTTTGGGTAAATATTTGCAAGTAGTTTTTATTATTCAAAAAAAGAAGCCAGACACACAAAAGGACAACTATTGCATGATTCCACTGTTTTTGAACATTTAGAATAAGCAAATTCATAGAATCAGAATCCAGAATATAGGCCACCAGGGGACATGGTGGGAATAGGGAATGGGAAGTTAAGGCTTAAATATATCAGGTTCCTATTTGGAATGATGGAAATGCTTTGGTAATGGATAAAGGTGATGACACCACAACCTTGTGAATGCAAATAACAGCACTGAATATAATTAAAATTACCATTTTTTTAATTAAAAGAGGAGATGCTAGATTATACATATGGTAACAATAAATTTTTTGTAATCCCATGAAACTACACAAAACAAACAGTAAACTCAAAGGTAAACCATGGGTTTTAATCAATAGTGCAAGTATAGAAAGTCCTCATCAGTTGTAACAAATGTCCCAGGCCAGTGAAATGTATTGGTGGTGGGGCAGTATATAGGAATCCTGTACTTTATGCATAATTGTTCTTTAAACCCACAACTTCTTTAATAAAATAGAAAAAAAAAAGAAAACCAAAGAAATAGTACTGCATAATTATAGCTGGGAGATCCAGATAAACTGTTTTTTGTTTTGACCAATAGCTCTGACTGAAAAAAAAAAAAAAAACATATAACCTCAAAAGAGAGTATAACAATCTTTTTAAACAAAAACATGTGAACATACCAACAATTCTATTAAAATATTTATCACTCAAGTGTTGACTATACCATACCTTTAAAGAGCCCATAAACATGTAGGAAAACACAGCAAAGGGGATCAACTAATTATTAGCTGCAAGGGATGCCTTCAGCAATCAGCAGCAACCAGCATTGCAAGCCATCTCTGCACACATATCCTTGCCTGCAATCTCCTCACTTTCTCTGCTATGCTCAGTGAAGCTCTACACACCAAGACAACATTCTGGTTTGTTCTGATTTTCTTCCAACTCAAAAAAGTCCATTTGTTGCCTCTTTTTCACTCCCCACTCAATGGCATGCAATTTATAGCTTCTTAAAGCTTTAGATTACCCGGATATTTTTCTTAATGAGACAAAGACCATGGCTCTTTTGAAACTGCAAGTTAAGTACCCTGTTTTGGGTGGGTATGCGAGAACAGGCAGGGAAATGCCCTCTTGGCTACAAGAAGGGAAGAGAATTGAGTACACGCTGTAAAAGTAATTATTCCCCTTGCTGTAGAGTATACGGAGAGAAAAGTAAAGGGCCCAAGGAATTACTAAAAAAAGGAATTTGCTGCTTCAGTGACCCTGTTAGATACCTGTTAAGACCTTTTGCTTCCTCTAGCGTTCGCAACTAAACCTCAGCAAAAAAGAGAAATCTAAAGAAGTGGTGGGAATTATGTTAGAACTGGGCATTTTCTTCTTCAATGCCACTGTAGCTGTTATTCCCTGGCAGCTTAATTGTAACTAATTAGAATCTAGTTAGATACAGAGAGAGCATTAAAAAACCTTCTGCTTGTTCTTTCCCCCTTGATGGGCAGCATTTGTGCTGGTATTTTGTTCAGAGCAAGGGAAGCTTCAGTTCTATCATCACTTTTCTAGTTTAGTTTTTTTTTCGTTTTGTTTTTTGCTTCCAAATACTTCGTGCAGAAATTGACATTAAGCTGTGGAAAAGTTTAGAATCACTTTTCAGCAATCACTGCCAGGTTCATCACTCACTGCACTCAAGGCAGGATAAAGCCCGTCTACTACCCCAGCAGCTCTAACTGCAGGATAGCCAGAGGGGATCCGTTTGGTCTGTAATTAGGTCATTTCTCTCTCATCCCCTGCAAGTGTGTATAATTATAAATTAATTTAAAACCCCACTGTGCGAAAAGAAATTCCCTGTAATATAAAGGGAAAGACAAAAGCTGCAGGAAGTGCCCCTCTAAATACATTTGCTGGTGCTTCCTTCAAAATCGATTCTCAAAACTAAGTTTTCATTCTATTCTTCATTTTCCTGGCTAGGCTCTTTATCATTGCCTATTTAAATTTGGGGTCCTTTTAAAGTTATACTGCAGCCTTAAGGTTTTGATGTTTTCTGCAGAATTTACATCAGATCATCAAAACTCTTCTTTGGGGAAAGAAAATCTACTGAGAGAGCTTCCCTTTGACTGATGCTTAAAAGGTGTGGTTTTATGCAGGTCCTGACAAGATGACTTGTTATGTTCTACATTTTTCATTCTCTATAGGTGTCACACTTTAGTTCCTTTTAACGCTTGCTTGTCAGTTTTCACAATAAAACTGCTATGTGTTATACAGGTCAGATAAATCATTAAAAAAAAACAACAACCGGCTCCCTGCGTATGTGCGGTAGCTTTCTTTTAATCTGGCTGAGCTGCTATTTCACTTACGGTATCTAAAACAGTGGTTAAATGTGTTACCTTGCACATTTTCAGAGATAATACAGGTAAAAACACGTATGTCTGACAGCAGAATAACCTCAACCAAGCTTTTGAGACAATGTTTTGACTTGTTAGACTTCCCTTTTCTGTCAGGGAATCAATCTCTTTTGTGAATTTGTCGAAGATATACCAGGTGTTACCAAAACTGAGACAATGTACATTGGACCGCAAACTACAGAGGTGACTTTTTAAATTTCCTAAACACTAAAAATAAAAGAAAAAGCAGAGAGAGAGAGAGAGAGAGAGAGAGAGAGAGAGAGAGAGAGAGAGAGAGAGAGAGAGAGAGAGAAAGAGATTGGGATGATTTGTCATCAGAAGAGGTGGTGTTATATTTAAGTCATTTCTCTAAGAGTACTCAAATTCACTAAAATCCCTACTTGTTTTTTTTTTTTTTGAAAAGTTAGATTATTTTATTATGTTACAGATCTTCACCTCCTTCCCACATTCCACCTGGAGATAAAGAATAGGTAACATTTATGTAGCACTTAGAATATTCCAGGCACTGTTCTAAATTCTTCACATCCGCTCACCCAATGAGGAGGCATAGTATTAATCTCTTTTTATAGATTGGGAAAGTGAGGCACAAGAGATTAAAAAATATGCTCAAAGCTGACACAGGAAGTAATTGAAACTCAGAACTTCTGACCTCAGAGAGCTGCTGTAACCATGCAGTATTACCCTAGGATGACAGAAATAGAATATAATTAGCACAATGCCTCAATCCATTGCTCTGAGAACTCAACAAGTTTGAAAAGACATTTACTATTCTGCAAGAATTCACCAGCTAGTTCACAGACTGGGATTAGCCGTAACTTTAATCTAGCAGTAGCATATGATCTAATTTATCATTCAAAAGTGTATCACTATGTAAAGAAAAGCTAAAGATATTTTACACCAGTAGGGAATTCCTTAATTGAAAGCTACAGAATCTAATGTTTAATGTGTTTATTTCTCAACCAAATGAAAAATTTTTAACGGAATGCTGTTGAAATCATGCCCAACACCAAAAAAGTTTAAACTATCAACAAGCTGGTATTTCACGAAAATAACTGGTAAAGACAATTTTAGCAAATGCAGAGGAAAAAGAACATTTATTTCAGAAAATAAATTCAGAAATAATTTGTTTAGCCTTATATATTCTACTTTCAATAAGGCAAAATTTCCATTGCTATTGTTTGAGCTTTAAGGCATTAGATTTCCATCATAAACTGAACTTAGAAGTGAAATTTATATTGATATTTATGAATATAAACTGAGATTTATATTTTATGAGAAATAAATAACCTAATCTATTTCCTTCAAATGATCATCAACTTTGATTTAGGTCAGAAGTTTGCAAATGTTTTCTGAACAGCCAGGTGGTAAATATTTTAGTCTTTAGGGGTTGTACTACTCAGCTATTGTAGCACTAAAGCAGCCATTGAGGATACATTAAAAAAGTGATGTGGTCACAGTCCAATAAAACTTTATTTACAAACACAGGCAGTGGGCTGGATCGGGTGTGTGGGGCATAGTTTATTGAGCCAGATCATGGACATTTTTAACCTTCCCTCTAGGAAATAAAAATCTATTTATAAATCGAATTATCTTTCCAATCATCATCAAAATATAAACTCTCAGCAAGACCATTTCTACTGATAACTCCAAGATTTTACACACCAGTGAAAGAGTTCTGCTGTTGCCCTCCAATTGCAATAGTCATCATGAATGATATTTTCTACTTTCAATAGATGTATGTTCAGACACAACCAAAGTTCTAGAAACATAAAGGGTGCTCTCTAATCTTCTACACAGATGTGAGCCCTGAGCCAACTGTGGATGCCATGGTGGATTTAATCTGCTTTCATCAGGGCTGCCTATGAATCCCACTGAATGCCAAATGGCAGGATAAAAATCACATCCAGCAGTAGGTACGGATCTCAATTCTTCGGCATCCCTTTTCATCTGCCTGCTTCATCCTTAAAAAAAAAATAGACCCGTCCTTAATATCCAAGTCAGGTACTAGACCAAAACAAATTAACAGGCTACTTCAGACAAATACATTTTATAAAATTATGTTGAAGAGGTAACAGAGAGGAAAAAGATCGTTAAAATGTTGGGTTAAAATGAACCTTGGTTATTTCTACTCAGCTTCAGGTTTTGGGTCTCCGGATTTCCTGTCCACCATTTTAAAGGCTAGTTAAGAGATTTCTGAGCAAGATAAATGGATGCATCTTTGAATTATGTATATGATAAGTCTCATTTGAAAGTAAAATTCTGCCAGACAACTGGAAAAATCCTAGTGGCTATAAAAAATATAAAAACAATAAAATATTCTTTTAAGTATGGTTGACTGAAAGGCTTCAGTGTTCTCCTGGCTAGATGCATTACTAAAACAACTATTTCTGAAAATGAACTGTTCCAATGACATAAATGTGCCAAATAAATATTTTTTTGTGGTTGGTCGACCTTAGAATCATGGGCTGTTTCCCTTCTTTTGTACCTTGCAAATAGAATACCATTTTCCTATGGACCCATCAGAAAGGTCCCATTTAGCTCAAATCACAGAATTTTCAAGAGAAAATCACTAGATGTTGTCAAATTACATAATCAGTACTTCTAGGGCACAGAAAAGAATTTTTTTTAAAGCATAAATTATGGCAACTCTAAAATGTCTCTTAAGCGTATCTTTTGTGATTTTCTCCTGTCCCTGGTTAGTCCCCCATACGCCCTGGTTTGGGGCAGTACTTACAGGAAGATTACTGCAAAAGCTTTCTGTGAGCACTCAGATTAGCATTTCACCCATTCTTTCTCTTTCCCCAGCTAAGTGGAAGTCACAGCAGCTCAGGAAAACCCAATAGGCTTGGGAACTCAGCAAATAAAGCAAGGTGAACCTTAGTCTGTAGTGAGTGAAACATAAATCTAGCGGAGGTCAGGAGAATTCATTAGCCGGGTGCAACAGCAGAGCCAACGTGCAACAGGGAGAGCAGGATTTAGGGCAAAAGGCTAATTATTCCAGGCCCCAGCTCAATCTCCTGATAGATTTACTGCTAATTAATTTTCTCTTCTTCATTCTCACGTATCCAGCTAGTGAATCAGGGACTATGACTCGCTGTTTTGCTTCCTGTAACCCGCCCCAGTTTCTTCTGCTCCAAGAACAAATTGCCCTCTTGAGTTTCTCTTTTCTGAAGGTCAGTTGCCCAGGCTACCTCAGTGGCCTTGAGCTTTTGCAAAAGGAGTCAGGGTAGGTGTGCTGCAATCATTTAAAAACAACAAAACAGGGTCATAATAATGCAAAGCATTTCTTTTGTTACTTCTTTCCTCTTCCGTCTTCAATAGCCAAGAAAATTTGTTTTCATGGCTATGTATTTGTTTTCTATCGCTTGAGCAGTTTGTGTAGACATGGCATGTTTTGAGGAACAGGGCTGGCCAGGAAAGTAAAGGCCTATGAATTTTAATAGAATAACTGCAAGAGTGTTCATGGACAGTATTGGATGGAGAGGAGGGTAAGGGGAAAAAAATTATAATGCTATTACCTTGATTTAACAAAGATGTATAGCTATATCTTACTTTATGAATGAAGTTTAACTCCTTTAAATAGGATAATTTAATACAGGCCTATATTTATATGCACTATTTAGTGCTTTTAGAAAGTTGGTCTTTGGTAAAGTAACAATAACTGTGGTGAAAGTTTGCCAGATCAGGAAGTCTCTGGTAGCACCAATAAGCAGTTTTCTATAAACTGTGGGAATATTTACTGAATGCTGTGTTTCACCAAGCATACTCCTATTGTGCTTGTTGTACGTTTTGTACATCTTCCTGGACACCATAAAACTCTAATCAACCTCAGTGTGAACTAAATTAAAAGAATGCCCACATATATAAGTTTTTCAACTGAAATAACATGATTCTGAGCCCAAACTGTATTAAATTTACTTCTCAGAGCCAAAGTCTGTGAGCCAAGCATATCAGTTATGAGTCTGGGATTAGAAGGAGTTGGAAAGTGGAGCAAGACATTAATTGAAATAAGTCTGCAAAAACACAGAGAAGAAAGCAAGATGATGTGCTTAAATTCCTAAGTTTTAAATGCTGCCAGTAAAAGATGTTCCACTAACTGCAGTGCGGTTGTGCGAGTTTGAAGCTATTATGTACCCCAGACAAGCCATGTCTTTAATCTTCATTCAATATTGCTGGGTGGGATCTTTTTTTTATTTTTTCATGGAGATGTGACCCTCCCAATTTTGGTTAGGTGGTTCCATGGAGATGTATCTCTACCCATCCAAGGTTCAGTTGCTTATTGGAGCTCTTTCATAAGGAACCATTTTGGAAAAAGCAACAGAGCCACCAGAACCAACAGAGTCTACAGAGCCAGAGAGACCTTTGGAGATAAAGAAGGAAAATGCCTCCGGGACATTCTTCTTCATGACACAAGAAGCCAGGAGAGAAAGCTAGCAGATGCTGCCATGTGCCTTTTCAGCTGACAGAGGTGTTCTGGCCTTCTTGAGTCAAGGCATCTTTCTCTGGATGCCTTAAGTTGGGCACTCTTATAGCCTTGCCTTAATTTGAACATTTGCACGGCCTTAGAACTGTAAACTTGGAACTTCATAAATGCTCCTTTTTAAAGGCAGTTCCAGTTATGGTATATTGCACTCTGGCAGCTCACAAATTACAACAGGGGCCCTCACTGAATTCATTTTTTCATGTGGCTGGACCCATGCAGACAGGGTGGCACTCTGCAGACCATGGGTTCCTACCATCCCTCCCATGGGTGCATGTGCCCGAAGTCTTGCTATTTTACCTAAAAATCAAAATCCAGTGGTGGAGGAGTGGGGAAGGGGGGCTCTATACTGGGCTTGCCATAGGTAGTTTATTTGGGATTATTTTGTGCACATCAGCTGCCTGAAATGAGAAAACCTGATTTCCTCTTGGGTATTTTGTTAGTTGGTTTGTTTTATAACTATGGATGTCCCACTCAACACATTTCTCTCTCTCTCTCTCTCTCTCTCTCTCTCTCTCTGAATCCTTTCTATATTCTCCAGAATGACATGGATATCTTTTGAGAAATAACTGTGGAAAATTCACAGCATTTTGTGGAAGATAAGCAATATATAACATATTAATGAGGTAGCACATTTAAGACAATAGCAACCATGCATTGCATCACCCATTTCTGCTCTTACAACAACCTATGCAAACCATTTCAGGGATAGTAGGTTAAAATATTGTGACTTTCATGAAATAACAATGAATAAATATGTTATCATCAAAATAGCTGCACACAATACCATAAACTCCTCAGATTTACATGAGTGCATATTTTTTCTTCAGGTTTACATGATTGCATATATTTAAACTTTATTAACAAAATATCTTCAGATGCTATACAAATTAACCTGGATTTGTAAACTCAACATATTCTAAAAGATTTTTAATGGCAGTATTATTTTGGAGGCAAATAAGTGAAGCCACAAATAACTGTAATGCTATCTTTGTCAAAATGTAGAAATGCAAGTAGTCAATCAAAATATGGTTTAATATACAGGAGCCACTTAGGTCTGGCTCGATTCATTTTTTTCATACATCAAAATTAGATGGGTGTTAAAGAGAGAATGCTGAATCACTTCCCCATCTTTTATATAGTATCAGGTCATGGACAACTTTTTCTTTGAGCCACGGTTTCCTCATCTAAAAGGCACATACAATAATACTTAACTCACAGTGTTCTTGTGAAGATTCAATAGAATAATGTATAGCATAGTGCCAATAAATAGTGGGCTGTTAATAAAGATCTAATCCTGCTTTACACGGTGGGAATAGATATGATAAATGTGAGGGAGAAAGTAATATTCATATGTCAGAAAAAAACTTCTATAATTTTACTCAAAATATATTACAGAAGTTCAAGAGGATAATAAGTCCTTGGAAATTAATTGCAAGCTACATGGAGTTTAAAGAAAGGATTTTTAAAATAAGAAGGAAAATTCAGACTTAGAATAATACAGAATTTGATACCGTCTGTGCTGGTTTGAAAGGATGTATGTACCCTAGAAAAGCCGTGTTTTAATCCTAATAGCATTTTTCAAATCCAGCCGTTTCTTTTAATCCCTATTCAGTATTGTATGTTTGAATCTGAATTAGATCATCTCCCTGGAGATGTGATTCAATCAAGAGTGGTTGTTAAACTGGATTAGGTGGAGATATGTCTCCACCCATTCAGGTGGGTCTTGATAAGTTTACTGGAATCCTATAAAAAAGGAAACATTTTGGAGAAAGCTGGAGATTTGGAGAGAGCAGAGAATGCTGCAGCACCACAAAGCAGAGAGTCTGCCAGCCAGGGCTTTGGAGATGAAGAAGGAAAATGCCTGCTGGGGAGCTTCATGAAAGAGGAAGCCAGGAGAGAAAGCTAGCAGATGACACCATGTTCAGCATGTGCCCTTCCAGCCGAGAGAGAAACCCTGACTGTGTTCGCCATGTGCCTTCTCTCTTGAGAGAAAAACTCTGAACTTCATCAGTCTTTTTGAGCCAAGGTATCTTTCCCTGGATACCTTTGATTGGACATTTCTATAGTCTTGTTTTAATTGGGACATTTTCTCAGCCTTAGAACCGTAAACTAGCAACTTATCAAATTCCCCTTTTTAAAAGTCATTCTGTTTCTGGTATATTGCATTCCAGCACCTAGGAAACTGGAACACTATCTTTCCATGATCATTAATAAGAACTAACTAAAATAAGCAAAAGAAATGGTATATGTGTGTGGGTTTATTTTTCCAAAACACAAATATTTTATTAAATTTTGCTTTTCATTCTAAATTAAAAGGATTCTTTATCTCAATAATTACGGCATGATGAGCATACTTAGTGTAAGAGATTTCCTCTAGGTTTCAATAACTACACAAACTTTATTTTTCTTGGGGATGTTAATACCATTTTTCTTACTATTATTCTTTTTCTTTCACTGTGTTGCTGTGATTAATTTAACCGGTTTGTAGAAACCTCAGAACACATCCTGTATAGTTTCCTCATAGTTTAATAGAAAAATTTTAACAACCAAATATATTCAAACATTGTCTCTAATAAGCTGATCCATTTCCATTTATTTTTAAAGACTTTTACATATATACAACTCAAACATATATACAACTCAAAATTTCATTTAACCACTTCCAAGTGTACCGTTCAGTGGCAATAATTACATTCACCCCAGTGTGCTACCATCAACAACAGATAAATGGATATACAATGTGATATATACATACAATGGAATATTATTAAGCTGTAAAAAATAGTTCTGAGGATGGAATGACGGTGGCTCAGTAGCATAATTCTCGCCTGCCATGCTGGAGACCCAGGTTCAATTCCCTGGCCTGCCCATGCCAAAAAAGAAATAGTTCTGACACATAACAACAACATGGTTTGAAGTGAATTCCTCATTTGAGTGAAATAAGCCAGACACCAAAGGACGGATATTGTGTGAACCCGCATATATGAAATACCTAGAATATGCAAATTTTCTCAAAGTAGATTTTCCTTTTATAGTCCCAATTCTCCCCATTCTGTGCAAGGCTGTTCTTACCTATAAATGGAGTGAGCAGTCCCCTCCTCTTAATGTAAGGTGAAAACCTCCCACTCAGGAGTATCTTGCTTCTTTGTCTAAAACTGTTCCCCTAACATTCAGTTGTTGGGTTGCCTATTTGAGACAACTATGAAAGCATTAATGGTATCTGAATAGCATCACACATTAAACCATCATTGGCCCTTTCCTGCCGAAGTGCTGGATTTAAGAGAATGGATATGGGAACAAAGGAGAGACATATTGGCCCTGCATGCTATGCAGAAGATTCCTTGGTCATGAGCATGAGTCCCTGGAGAGAAGAGAAGGAATAGCGTGCAATGTGGCTGGAGGATCCCGAAGAAAACGCATCCTCTTTCACAATTTAGCCTTTGGCCACAGCTGATCCCACTGATGTGCTTCCTTCCTGCCGCCCAGAAAGCACCTTCAGTGTATACACCTGACTCTTTCTTGGGCAAGAGGGAGATGTAAGGGGTTGCCTGTACATGCTTCCCTTTCCCAACACTCAACTCACAGCTTGATGCTAAGGCTAATTATTTGACTAGGACAGGAAATTTTAGCAGTTACTGTAGAGTTAATGTCGTTGAAAAATAGAACCATTTAGCTGCAAGAAATCTATAACCTAGTTTGTGCTCAGCCTCTAGGCAATATGGGCCCACTGACAATTCCAAGTAACAGTGCTAACCTTCTTACAGAGCTTTAGGTAGGGAGACTTAAAAGCTTCTCTTTTCAGTATTTACTACCTTATTACCAGGAAAACATTCTTTGAAAAAACAATCCTCTGGTACAATTTAAACCAATTTCGCTTTGTCTGGAGGACAAATAAAACTAGATGAATTACTTGAGAATGTACAAACTTCATCAGCTTAGAGAATGTTTGTGGGTTCGGAAAGATTCTTAGCAATCATTTAGTTCACCTCCCTTGTTTTGCAGATCTGGTATTAAAATGCAGACATTTATAGAGATTTGATCAAACCCCTACAGCCAGGTAACCATAAATGCCCTTTAATTTTAATACTATGCAACATAAGTAATTCATTTCTCCCGGAATGACAAAGCTTGCCCTGTGAAGCAGAGAAACCCAAAGAATATGATTAGACTTCCATCAGATGTCAGAAAACTTACGTTCTAATCTTGGATCTGTCATTGGCTGTTGTAACCTCAGTTTGCTTATCTGTATGATGGGGTTAATAATGGCACCTACTTTAAGAACTGTTATAGGGTTAAATGAGCTAATACTGTTAAATGTGGTAATAGTAGCTAATAATGTGTCCAGCTTTGTTCCAATTGCTCTATATGCACTAAATGAAACTTCACAGCATACCTGTGAGGTAGGTACTATTATTATTGTCATTTTACAGATGAAGAGGCTGAGGAACACATAGAAGTGCCAGGTACATAGTGATTGCTCAATAAACCTTAGCTGCTCTCATCACCACCATCTGCATTAGCAGTTATTTGTGAGTTGCATGCAGATTAACCTTCAAAGATTTTTTGTTCCTTTGGTTTTTCAGTTTTGTTTTTTTAGCAGATTGTTTTGTCCTTATGTTTCTTCCAACCCAGTTTGGCTGGCAAGCTCAAAATTCGAACGCTTTTTAAAAACAGCTCACTCAGAAAAAAAAAAAATCTGCCATACAAAGAAAATCATAAAGTGCATTCCGAAGCCAAACGAAAATCACAATGTCGTTATCCATTCTTTTGAATGAATCGCTTTTCGATCCCTTTTATTGTGTGGATAAGAAAGTAAAAGGGCTGGGGGTGGGGACACACAATTTTCCCACTCCCTAATGAAAACCATAAAGATTTCAATATGTTAGTATAGCATTAAAATTCCCTAAACATTTGACATTCACATGTATTTCTTTTTTCCTGATTGCTCTTGTGACTCTTGACAGCTCATTAAAGATCCATACAAGGCTGGCTGGGACTTTTATGTGTCTGTAACCCAGCTGCTTTCACCACCCATTACCTCTCCGAATGTATCTGCCACAAGCGTGGACTGGTCAGACTGAAAGGGAGGATGGATGGCGGCAGAGAGAGGGTGTTTAGTGAGAGTTCCTTCCCGCCCCTGCTGGCTTTTATTTTGACATATGGGGCTGTAACCCAAAGTGCACAAGGATTAGAGATGTCATTTTATGTCAGTTGTAAGACAGGTTACAACAAAAACTGAGAGCAGTTACACCATCATTTGTCTGACATGACACTTCCAGAAGGGAAGATGCCACGGTCAAACCAAACATTTGCCTTTTCAGAGAGGTTTTCCTTTGTCCACTCAAGTTGTCAGCAGTTCTTACCGGGGTCACAAGCTGCCAAACTCTCTTCTTGCAAGAGAATAATTCCACTTCCCCACAAATGGTTAAGGGCTGCTGGGAGTGGGTGGGTGCAACTTGGAAATTATTGGAAGCCCGTAAAGAGAAAGCCACGAGGATTAGAAAGGAAAAATGTACAAACTCAAATCCAAAACCTGATGACATCGGTTTCCACCTAGTTACACCCAGGATTTAAAGGGCTTTGCTAGAATATAGTAACTAAATTTAAAATTTCAAAGAATAACCAATTTCAAATAATTTACTCCTATGAAAAGAAAACAATACAATGTATTGAATGATCAGCAGAATGCTTAAAAGGGGGATTCTTTCAGTGCACATAAATTGCATATAATACATTACTTCCATTTATTGAACAGTTAATATCTGCTAGGAAAATTACTATTTTCTACATGCATGTTGTTTCAATCAGTTCTTTTAAAAAAAATTATAGAACATTAGGCTCAGAGAGCTAAAGTACACTGCCTACAATTTCCTAACAAGAAAGTGGCACAGCCAGAACTCGGATTAGTAAGATTCCAAAGGCCAAACCTCTCCCTATGACTGTTTTCTCACTAAGAGGTACACATACCCCAGAGATACTTGTCCACCATGTAGGGCAGATGCTATATGCTATAGACTATGGTGTGACTTCTTGACATTTTACTTTGACTATGGAGAAACAGCATTTTCAGTGTCTGTAATTTATAAATATTGTCAAACGTATTTCTGCAAAATTCCCACTTTCCAGTGCCAGCAAACATAGACATTTGATTGTTTGTTTGTTTGTTTCTTTGGGAAAGCCTGGAAAGCAAGAGAAGTTTATTGGTAGCAGGTGATTTGAAAACTTGATGACTCACTTATAGAGCTGATGCCACAATGGATTTGTGGGAACTTCTGATTTCTTCGAAGACGGGGAAGAGGATAAGAAATTAAAATTTAATTTTAATGTTTCTTTTTTTTAGAATTTCTGAAAATAACTCTGGAGCCCACAAACCAGGTATACTGATTGAACAACAGAAATTTTTTTCTCCAAAAAAAAAAAAAAAATGGATGTTTAGTTTCACTTCTCATCACAGGATGACTCCTGGTAATTCAAAAGTACTGAAAAGTCTGTATTTTGTGAGTTTTGTGTCATCCTTCACTTGATCTGCAAAGTGCAACAATTTTTAAAACTTACTTTAAATGAGCACAGGATTGACAGGCAACACAGCAAGTTGTAAGCATAGAACTGGTACCAAAAAAGGTCAGAGCCATGTCAACACAATCCAAGTGAAACATATGGTATTGTTGCTGAGACTCCCACATAGCACTTGGGAGCATAGAACATGATGCCATTCCCTTGGGCACAACCACCACCAAAACAACAAGCTACACTTCTAAGCTTATCCAAAATATGAATTTATTGTGGGGATTAAAATGTATAGAAACATTGCTGTCCTTTGTATCTAAAAGAAAAAATAAATTACCCTAGGCAGCAGCTCTAATTGTCATTCTTGGAGCAACTTTAAAAACCAGTATTGCACAGTTTGAAGAAAAATCATCAGATTATTTACAAATGAAAAAGAGAGAGGACCTGGCTAGAATTAGCAAGGGAAAGCACAATTCAAGGCAAAAAAAAAAAAAATTAAATGCTCAAGGTATGTTGGAGGACTTATTTCAGAATCACCTTGCAGATGAGGTTTGTGAAATAAGAGAAAATTCGATGAGGTCCTATCCTTTGGAAATGGGAAAAGTTTTCTCCTTTAGACAAAAAGAGGCAGAAAACTTGAAGGAAACATTGCCTTTCTCAGACAACACTGCCAATCGGTGCAATTTCAAGTGTCAGAAAACAAAATTAAATTGGTTGGAAGACTTTATCTTATATACTCTAAGGTAAATTAATCCATATTAAATATTGGATCTATTCATTACATATATAATTATTTTATCTCTAAATACATGTTCATTGAAAAGGGTATGTGCTTTCTAAAAATTGTAACACAACATATTGTTACAATTATATATATATATATACCTATGTGAGGTTTTTTCTTTCAATCGAGTACTATTCACTGGAAAAATGTGCGGATGTCTGCACGGATAAGGAAAAATCTCTGCTCTTTCAAAAGCACCAATCTTTGTTTGTGTGGAGGCCACTGAGAACTCTATTTTTACCAGTAATTTGCATCACTCACCTTTCTCAAATAATTTCACTCATGATTTTTTTTTTCAGTTTGCTCACTGAGATAGTAAAAATGGTAAATGTTCTTAAACAACAAAAAATATTAGTTTGAAAACTAGCTTTCTAGTAAATTTTGAATTAAAATGTGCACGTACTTTGAAAGCTTGCTCTATTGCATAGACGTTTTCTGGTATTGTGTCTAGGGCCATTTGTTTTAGCAGCTAAACAAATGCCATGCAGTGGTTGGTGTAAACAATGGGAATTTATTGGCTCACAGTTTTGAGGCTAGGAGAAGTCCAAAATCAGACATAACTCAGGAGGTTCAGTGGTAGCAGGCTCAGGTTACACGGGGGAGACCAGGCTTCGATTCCTGGACCAGGAACCACCACCACCCCCAAAATATCAGGCATATAAGCAAGTCAACACTCTCTCCTGGAAGACTGGCGTTATGAGGTTGGCTGCCAGGGATCCTCGGTCCTTAGATTTTCTGTCATGTGGCAGCCTGTCCTGGCTGATCTGGGTTCCACTGGCTTCTGGCTTCTTCCTGTGGCTTTTTCTCTCTGTGTCTAAATTTCATTCAGCTCATAAGGGACTCCAGTAATAGGATTAAGACCCCTCCTGATTCAGCTGGGCCACACCTTAACTGAAGCCACCACATCAAACAATCCTATTTACAGTGGTTCACACCCACAGCAAGGCATTAAGAATAAGAATATATTTTTATGGGGTACCTAGCTCCAAGTCACCATAGGGAGATACTGGAGAGAGCTTAAAACTCAGATTTAATTGTGACTTTTCTTTTTAGAAGATAGGGGAGGTAAGAAAGTCATAAGAAAGGATAAAACCCTGACAAATACATTTGTTGACCCAGAGTGTGCTTGTTGACCAGATGTATCATTTTCTTTCCTATTTTAAGTTTAAATTTAAATTTCAAACGTGAAACGCATGACTTGAAGCTGTCATGTATACACACATGTTAATGCAACAATGCAACTCGGTGAAAATAGTTTGCGAGTGTCTCTGGTGGTGTGTGTCGCCCGCCAGCCCGCTCGGTCCCTGACAGCAAACCCCAGGGCCTACAGCAGCGAAGCTCCCCTGTGGGGACCCTGGCTTATGGCTGCCAGACACATTCCTCCACAGCACTTCTCCATCAGACTCGTCTGTCTGTCAACGGTCCCACGAGCTCTGGGACAGCAGGCAGCCTGGTCAGTGGACCCCCAGTGGGGAGATGCTCAGGAGTCAGACACAGGCAGCCTGGTCTCGGGACCCCTGCCTTCACGTGCAGCCTTGGAGAGGACGTAGATGAGGATGAAGTGAAGGGACAGATCAGGGAGCCCATTCCTGCCAGCTGCAGTGCTTTGAGCACAGAACCAGGGCTGTGTGCTGGAGAGGGTCAGCAGCCAGGGCAGAGGGGAGCAGGGTTGCCATACAGACCTGAGGGTGGGACTGACCGAAGACAGACACCAATTCCAGTAAAGGTGAGCAACTGGAGAACCCGAGCCGACATAGAGAGGCAGAGGAGCGCCTGGAGCAAACCATATCTGCAGGCTGCCACCCTCAGCCCAGATCCACCTGGGCTGCTTGTGTCCCACCAAGGCTGCTGAGGGTTCTGGGAAAGCTGTGCCACACCAGACAAGGCTCATTTTGACCAGATAAATTCCCAAGGCTGATGGGGCTCAATCAAGGTAAACCTAAGTGTGTTTCAAATGCCTAATCATTAGATTACTATAAGGATGGTAAATTGGATGGAAAAATTTGACCTTGGGGCTAGAAATCATTGGAGACTCTTGATTTGATGCACATTAAAGTGTCTGTGCTAAAATGAAATTTAGAAATCATCTGTGTTTAGCAAAAAGACCAGAAGCAAGTATTTTCCAGCCACAGAATTAGAATCTGAACAACGGATCAGAGCCCCTTGCAGGAAAGACTCCAGAAGTTAATATAACACAGGTGGCATAATAGAGTCATCAATTAAAGAATTTCTCCAGCAGTGGTCTGAAGACACCAGAAGCACAAAATTCAAATGTCTTCTCGGCGACATAAATTAGCGAGTCTGAGAGGACAGGGGGAAATGCCCATCTAAAGGAATTTATCTTTTTTTTAAATCTTTTTTGAGGGGTTGGAGATGCTAAATTTGGCCCTCACATCACCAGTTTGTAACCTATTGCACTCCAATATGTCCTCAGCCTGGCAGCATTTTAAGCTTCTCTTTCAGGTAATACTCTTGAAAGTTTTAGTTCAGGAAGTATCAGTTAAGGAAGGATCAGAAAATGCTTGCCATTCATATCATCTATTATCTAAACCAGCATTCTCAATACATTGTGACCAGGGCACTGCAACGGTGGCTCAGTGGCAGAATTCTCGCCTGCCATGCCAGACACCCGGGTTTGATTCCCAGTGCCTGCCCATGCAAAAAAAAAATTGTGACCCCAAGATAAGATCTGGACGTTGATCCTGGTATTAGCTTTGTGTAATAAAATGTGATTTTCTGAAATTACAAATGAAATTTGTATTGAAATACATTGACATTTCATAAAGGACATTTCAATGAATCTTAATTCAAATGCAATGACTGCACAATGGTGAATGAAAACGAGAACTTAGTTTTATTTTGTGTTTCTGATCATTTGAAACATTATTACAATGAACTAAATACTATTCTATTTTGGAGTGGAATGCAAAATACCTTTAAGTGTTCTAAATGTTGAGGCAACTTCAATTTGCAGTGTCCTCAGTGGCCACACTTCATTTTCCACGATAGTTCTTTAGAGGAAACATTCGAGAACCCAGCAGGATACCATAGTGCCTGAGGGAGATGAAATCTGAGTCAAAATATTGGAGCAGAACAGAGAATTGAAGTGACAAAGACTACTACCTTCCAGAAATCAGGCGGTTCTCCCTTCGACTTATAGCACCCCATACTAACGCCTGTGCCACTTCTTCAAAGCAAAAATTGAAGTGTATATTTACTGCCATTGGATCAATACCCAGAGAACACCTCGCTTGGCTGCAAGGTTTTCTTGATATGCCGCCACCAGAAAATGACTTAAAGTCTAGAATCTGTACGGAAAGAATTCATAATATTTCTCTTTTCCAAGTTAATCTTTCCTCATTACATCCTTTGAAGACATAAAGAGATCTGTAATCTGATTATAATTATGTCTCTCACCTACTTTCTTTCTGAATGTTGGACCCTCCCTCATAGCTAAGGCATCAACTGTAAAATAGGGTCAAAATTCGATCCAACATAAAGGTATCAAATATTTTCCTTGCCTTCTTTACATAAACTTTATTCAGTTAGCATGATTTATATCAGTTACCACTTTGGGTACCAGGTGAGCGTGTGCGAGTGTTTCAGTTTCTGATATTGATCTCCTCAGTCAATCTCCAATTTCATTTGACAGATATAAAAGGAAATAGGGATTTTTATATGTCTGCATTGTTTAGTTATTGGTCATTTTAATTTAAATCTTAAATCTTGGACATAATAATTAGCCATAAAAAAAGACAAATGAGATTTACTGATATAACCAGTTCTATTGACACAGATTCATTAACATACTCTTCTGAATGTAACATTTGATAAAACAGATAAACAAAATAAGTCAAAACCCACCTAGATAGTGGTGTGGTTAGTTAATCGGTATTACCTGCTCACCATACTAGGTAAGGTAATAATAATCACGAAGAGGGAGTGAGCTTCTCAGATTAGTGCTTCCAGTAAGAATTCTGGACATCACTTTCCTTCTTTCCAAACTATTTTCTATGTAAATGATTATCATTTATTTTAATTTTACTTATTTATTTACTAGACCACATAATTGGATTTTTTTTTTTTGGCACGGGCGGGCACCTGGAATTGAACCTGGTTCTCTGGCATGGCAGACGAGAACTCTGCCACTGAGCCACCATTGCACCGCCCTTATATTTGGATTTTTTAATCATTAATTCACAACACTATCATTGGTTTACATGCATGTTAAATAATTTGATTATTTTTATTATAATGTACTTATTTTTCGTTCTCCCAAAGGCACTCCCCAAAGGCACTGTCTAGCACAAGAATTAGAATATTATCCCAAATTCGTATTTTCCTCAGTGCTTTTCCAGATCCCATGTTCCTTCTTTTTCTTGAAGTATAAGCAATATCTGAATTATGTATCTATCACCCTTTGCATATTTTTATGTAGATGAGCTATTATTTATATATATATAAAAAACTAAAGTTTTTCAAGGCATTATATATATATGTAATATATATAATATATATAATAAGTCTTGAAATACTTAAGTTTTATCTGGTTTTGAAATTTTTAAAAATGTATGTTGTCATTTGGAACTTATTTTGGAACTTATTGGGGACAAAATAAGTTTTGGGACAAAATAAGTTTGGGACAAAATTTTGTTTGAGTCAACAAAATGACAGTAGTATTTATCTATGTTGTTGTATGTGGTTTAAAATATTCATTGTGAAAAGATACCACAATTTGTATTTTTTCCTGTCAATGGTTATTTGGATTATTTATGGCTTTTTTTCCTTCTTTACTGTCAGTGTGGTTTAGTATGTGCTGTCTGGAACAAATATGCTAAACTTGTTCTTGACTTGCTACCCCAGAGTGACATTGCTAGGTTGTAAAGAATACAAAATTCAAATCTGCACCATTTTCCAAAGGGGTTGTACCAGTTTATAGTCCCACCATCAATGTAAAACATAAACATCTTAATCCGGCCTCTATTCCATACCTAACATTGTCACTCTTTTTTAATTTTTGTAAATCAAAGGTAAAATTGATATTGCCTTCTTGCTTTGCATCTCCTTCATTATCTCAATCTATCTAGAGCTGATATTTGCATATAGTGGGTGTGAACTAGAGATACATTTTCATTTTTTTTCTCCATTGGGTTCATAATCTTGTGCTTGATTTGTTAAGCATCCCTTCCCTTCCACACTAATATGTGACCCCATCGTTCTCATATTGAAGTTCCATATATGTATGAGTCTATTTCTGGCTCTCTACTCCATTCCATTGGTCTCTATGGCTTTCCCTGTATCAATACCATGCTATCTATAGCCATAAATCTTTTAGGGCCATTCTGAGGACTTGGGAATCCAAATATATTGTTTCTTTTGTCTCTTGACTCTCACAATGGCTTGCCTTCTCTTGTGTGTGATGAACTTGGTTTGTGAGAGCATAGTTGAGTTTAATTTGTTGCACTATTATAGCCCTAAATTAGGAAAGTATTATTCCAAGGGGGTCGCTCTCTACTTCTGCTGGTAGTTAGGGGGCACCCTGTCCAGGATCCAATTTAATTGCTTTTGTCCTTTCTCCTTTTGGTGTTCCTTGCTAATGTCATTCTGTGTGTTTTTTAATTATTTTTCAGCAGTGTGTACTGAGGGCCCACTGTGGGCCAAAAAAAAAAAAGGTTATAATAACATGGCAAACATTTTTAAGCATTTAAAAAAGTACCTTTTTCCCTAAATGTGTTATATGCTTTTACTTACTTATTCCTTGCTTTTATTTACCTATTTGCATTTATTTACTTGCTCCTATAACAACAATATGAGGTCACTACTATTCTTACCTTCAATTTATGAATGAGGAAAGGGAAGGCTAGAGAAGCTAAGGAAGTAGTCCAAGATCAGATTGCTAGTAATTCGAAAAGTTGGCATTCGCTTCAGAGATTACACTCTTAACTATTAGGCTATGTTGTACCAAAGGCAAACACCAATTGCTAGTTGAGTACCTGTGTCATAAACTTAACACAATCTTATTAACTGTACAAATGTAGTCATTGACTTCACCATGTGTGATTTTCTACAATAACTAGTAAAAGCATGCATTGCAATAAATGAAAATTTGAGTGTGGTAGACCCTGTTGGTTGTCTGCCCAACATTCTGTCTTATTCTTAAGAGAATATTTTAAGACGTCCAAACCTCTTCCATATAGCCCTATATCTCAGAGGAAGCCAAATCTCATCATGACATTTAGTGGCTTGGGAGGAGTCCAACCATGGTAATATAGGCCCTTGACATTTGTAAAGGAACAAACGTGTCCCAGTTCAGTCCAATGAATTTCAGGGAAAAGTCTTTCCAGCAAGGGCTTAGGGAAAGGGGTCCTTTCTAACGGGCACATAAAGATTAAGCCCATTTTCTGCCACAAGGCATTTCTGTCTCCAGATGATATATGTTCCTGCCATTTATGATCACAAGAGGAAGTCAACTATAGGATGAAGCCAGAAGTAGGGAGAGCAGAATGGAGACTCAGTAGAAGTAAAATGAATCCTTGATAAGATTGCCAAGCTGCTAATCATTTCATATTGGGCACCCGGCCTCTTTTTTATTCTGGTCCTCCAATTATGAGATATGATACAATTATTTTTTGTAAAGACAGGGTAAAGTAAGTTTTTTAGGATACTCACTACTAAATCCAACATATCTGATAAGACAGTGATGACTTTATTATATAAAGACTTGCAAAATTCTCCAATCTCATCATATGTAGACCTCTATGAGAAGTCCATACATCTCTATAGAATACAATTCATAAGAGCAAATGATTCACTGAATTATAATAAAAGCCAAGATAAGCTTAAATAAGCTAGAATCTCCAGGGCACAGGTTGAAGGAAAAATTACTACCAACCTTTTATTTAATATTAATATAGAAATCCTTATGGCTATTTACATATACTACTACTGTTGCTGTAAACAGACATGTCCTTTCTGGAAAATAATTTGGTTGTATAGAGATTTTAATTAACAATCCATATACATCCAAAATAATTTATTTATAATATATAGAAATATTTATTTATAAATATAAATAATATAATTTTATTTATGTATATAAATAAGATCACACAATGAAAGAGTATGGAGGAGGAAGAGGATTGGATCAAAGACAGATCCAGATTTAATGTGGATAATGATGGCACAGAAG